>CM042382.1:16059132-16291632 GCA_023634145.1 Thymallus thymallus
TGTCAATCACCAGAGTGTTCTGAAAAAAAAAAATATATATTTTTTTAACAAGTCCCACAATTAAAATGATGGAAAAAAAACAACCACATTTCCCTCCCGGTTGAAATGCTCAAAACGGGTAGCATGTTGTTATTATTGACACACACACACACGTCTGTTTATGTGGCTGGATTAAAGAGAGGGAGGAGAGAAAAGGACTTGCTCTCTAGACCGACAGAGTGATGTCTCTGTTCCCCTCCGGCAGCAGCATAAGCTGCTTACTGCCTCTGGGTCCACCGAAGAGGGGAATGCGGGGTAATTAAGGAATATAAAGAGATTCCCACAGCCCCTGTTTTAAATTAGCTTGCCTTAGCCCAGTTATGACTGGGGCTCCATGCATGGCTAGCCTGGGGTAATAAGCCATATTAATTAACACTTTAGATTAGTATATGTATGAGGGAGATCATACTATTGTGCTCCGATACTTTAGCATGTGGTGTGACCACCCCGGGCTGGGTTTCTCCCATTCCAATAGTAAATACTGCAACTGAGAATTTAGTCACAAAAGCCAAACTGTCATCGCTATCAGTAGCCACTATCCCTCAAGTAGCCGTTACTGTACGATACTTGAGACTGAAATACTGACCAAGCTAAGTCTATGCCCCCTAGGTCACCCCCATTACACTACATTTCCCACAATACAATTTCCTGAGACTCACCCGTCCATTGATGGTATCCATGTCGAGCTCCGCCTTCTTGGCCCACTTCTGCCAGAAGTCCGGGTCCTCCAGGGAAATGTCCGTCCTGTTCCCAGCTGCCACGAAGCTCGCCTGAGGAGAAAGGGAGAAGAAGAAACGGTCCTAACGGTGAATCCCCTTTATGCATTTAAAAAAAATTGAATGACACTTTTGATCTCAAAGAAGTGCTGCTGGGTTGGCTCCCACTGTCACTGCACAGTTTGATTCTGAAGGAGCCTGGCTCTAGTGGTAATGACCATAGAAATATAATTACTAGAATGGGCCGTTGGTCCACCCAGGCCCATAAATCTGTTCTAGTAATTCAATACCTATGGTAATGACTACTGAAATGAACGAGCACTGCTACAAAAACGGCGCTAAGAATACATAGGAAACAGCATATTGAAGCTACCTTGGCGAAGGTGGACCCCTTGCCCTCGGACTCGATGGTGATGGTCTGGGTTCGTCTCTGGAGGATCTGGTCAATGTCTTCCTCGCAAAACTTTGAACCCTCGTCCTCCTCGTCCATCAGAGCTCCGTAAGCTCCTTTACGGAGGAGGTCCTCCACTTCCTTTTTAGACAGCTGCTGCACCTGAGGTGGTGGAGTACATTAGTCGGTTTAGATTACTGAGCTCGGCACATCCACAGAAGTTAACCTTCATTAAGACAATGAAGTATGGTTGAGAATAACCTCTTCAAAAAGAGAGGTAAGCAACATAACTGTTCTATTGCTGCACATAGAACTTAGAGACTATAACAAGATGTCCTCAAGCCTGGTCTTGCTATTTGACTATATGTGTGTCGTACCCCATTGGCTGCGTTCTCTCGGCCACTCATGGATTGCAGCACAGCCTTGTCAAGGCCCAGCTTGAGGCTGGCCTTGTCAAACATCTCCCTCTCATAGGAGTTCCTGGTGATCAGTCTGTAGATCTTCACTGCCTTGCTCTGGCCAATCCTGTGGCATCTGGCTTGGGCCTGAGAGAAAAAGGAAAAGTGAAAAAAAAACATGCTTTGATTCCGAAAAGCATAGATCAACTGATAATAACAAACAAAGTCATTGAGCGGTGTCAGTGTGATAACATCTTCTCTGTGCCCTGTTGATCTCGTTTCATTTTTTTTTTACAAACCTGTGTACTGCATTTTAACTAGTGTGTCTGCTGTATTTTAACAGAGGACTGAAGTAGCACTGTATTGACCTGTGTAGTTATTTGAGTAGTGACACAGCACTTCAACTATCAAACAAAGTGGTAAGACTATTTCCAAGCCAAGCCCAGTTCACACCTGTAAGTCATTCTGGGGGTTCCAGTCCGAGTCAAAGATGATGCAGGTGTCTGCAGCAGTCAGGTTGATGCCCAGGCCTCCGGCCCGGGTACACAGCAGGAAGACAAAGCGGTCAGAGTCCGGTCGAGAGAAGCGGTCGATCGCAGCCTGCCGGAGGTTACCCCTCACGCGGCCGTCGATACGCTCGTACGGGTACCTAGTCGGATGGAGACGGTCATGGTTAGATTCAACACAGTCATAGTAAAACAACCAACGTTTCTGACTCTCACCGATGTGCTCGCAAAAGACTATATATGATGTTCAAATGCATCAACAAAATTCAAAACAGAAGATGGGAAATAATCTATGGAGAGGAGTTACGGCATTGGCCTCAAACTAATTGGTTAGGGGATGAAGAGAACATCTTAAACGGTCAGATCAGCACCGTTTCTGGATGAGGTAGTCCTCAAGGATGTCCAGGCAGCGCACCATCTGGGAGAAGACAAGGACCCTGTGTCCACCAGCCTTCAGCTTGGGCAGCAGCTTGTCGATCAGCACCAGCTTGCCCGCCGCCTGGATCATGGCCTGCAGGTGGAACTGGGCCATCTCGGCGTGGTGGTTCTCACGGAAGTCCTCCAGGATCTTCTCCTCTGCACCTAGAACATATGAGGCCACACATGAGAATCATTCAAAAACAGCAAAACAAACTCAAGCCAAGTACCAATAGTGTGTCATTCAGAGGGTCCAAAATAAACATTCTAAACCAAACGATTTGATAATGAGTGTGATCTGCGTTAGTGTGTGTTCAGTACCGTTAATGAGGTAGGGGTGGTTGCAGCACTTCCTAAGCTCCATCATGGTGTTGAGCAGGTTTGGGACCTGAGCCCCTCCGCCTCCCCATGCACCACCTCCTCCTCCTGGTCCTCCTTTAGACAAAAAGGAGAAGTTCTTCTCCAGGATGGCCCGGTAGTACTTCTTCTGGATGTTGGTAAGCTCCACCTGAAAACCGGCGATAGGTATGACATCAGTCAGCAAGACTCATAATACGGCAGCAGTAATCCAACAGAGAAGGTAAGATGGCTTGTACTTAGCAAGCATTGAAGTTAGCGTAATTACATACAAGTACAGGGAAACCTCATTTGACCATGAGGAACACAAACAAACACACACCTCGATTATGGTCTCCTCCTTGGGGGCCAGGTTCTTCTCCACGTCCTCCTTGAGGCGTCGCAGCATCATGGGCTTCAGGATGGCCTGCAGCTTCTGGACCTGCTCCTCAGTCTTGAGATCTCCAAACTCCTGCATGAAGGTGTTCTCTGAGGGGAAGCGTTCAGGCTCCAGGAAGTTGAGCAGACTGAAGAGCTCCTCCACAGTGTTCTGCAGGGGTGTTCCGGTCAGCAGCACCTTGTGCTCCTTCACACAGGGAGAGAGGGAGAAGTATCTATTTATTCCTTCCAGTAGGTTTTAGACATTTTTTATTACTCCTGTGATAGGAGAGGAGGAAGGCGGAAAAATAATGTCCCATTAATGTCCGTGAAATATTAGCATTTCATCAATAACGGTTGCTTATTTTGCAATCGGTCCAACGGCAAGTAGTCTATCAAAAAACCACAGCCCTCCATAGGAGAGGGAAGAGATTATTTTTAAATGCATTGTATCCACATGGTTGTATTGTGCAAGTAGACATATCTCTCCATTTCAACTCACCATGTCCATCATCTTGAGTCCCTCCAGCAGTTTGCAGTTCCTGTTTTTGAGTCGGTGAGCCTCGTCGATGACCACACAGCGCCACGGGACGCTGCGCAGCTCCGGGCAGTCCGTCAGGATCATCTCAAACGTGGTGATGACGGCATGGAATTTGTACGCTCCCTTTATCACACGACCCTAAGGGTGGAGAAGAGATTGAACGAGGGAGAGAAAGGTAAGCACCCATAAGATTGAGTGTCATGTGAACAGTACATTTTCCTGCCCACGTGACTCAATCAGGAAAACTCTGATCTGCCGAGGTACTGGTGGTCCGAAGGTACTGCAGGTGGTCCGCTAATTTTATTGTAATTATTTTTTGCCAAAAATAACAGTTGGAGTATTAATGGTATTATAATTAATTTTATATTACGTTTCACAATGCTAATTGTAATAATAAAAATAACTTTGGACAGTGATTTGGTGGTCACCGGATCAGAAAAGATTGGGAACTGCCGGGTTAACACATTTAAAATGGTTATTGGAGTAGGTTATGGTCCCATTTCGGTCACTGTAGTCTTTATTTGGTACGGTTAGTGTGGTGCTCTGGCTAATGAGGTTACGTACCTGACCGTCTCTCTAAAGTGCTTATTGTGGGATTATTCTTAGATTAGGGTTAAGAACCTACTGTACCGTACTATAGTGTCACTTAGGCCTACATGTCTTGTGAGGTCATGGTTTGTTATACAATGCTATAGTTATGATAGAGTAAGGACATGGGGGGGGGGGGGGGGGGGGGGGGGGGGGGGAATCGCTACATTAAGGTCATGTTACCTGTGCGTCTGGCCTTAATGGTCATGTTACGGTCAAGTTAAGTTTCGCTATGGTCACGTCATACCTGTGTACCGCAGGAATTCATCTTGTAGGCCTGGGCTGTCTTGTTATAGTTGTGCTGTGGTCATGGTTACAGTACGGCCACGTTACGGTCAAGACGTACCTGCGCATCACGGTAGTTCATTTCGTAGGCCTGGATGGTCTTGCGACTGGCCTGGCTGCCGTGGTAGACTATGACGTTGAGTTCGGTCCAGGTGCGGAACTCCCTCTCCCAGTTTGGAATGGTGGAGAGGGGGGCGATGACCAGGAAAGGCCCGTGGATGCCCTTCAGGTAGATCTCATAGAGGAATGTGATGGACTGGATGGTCTTGCCCAGGCCCATTTCATCTGCTAGGATGCAGTTCCGTCTGGAGGGGAGGGGGAGAAACAGATATGAACATGATAAAAGGGAGTCATCAGTCGCTGTATTAGCGGTAGTGAGTCATCTAAATGTGCAGTTAGGAGTGAGAAAGGAAGAGGGAAAATAATGCGATGTAACAGGGAGTGTGTCTCAAATTACACCCTATTGACTATATAGTGTCCTACCTTTGGCCAGAGTGCTAAGTAGTCCAATATATCGGCAACAGTGTGTCCTTAAGTCTTTGTTCACGCCATTAGTGAGTCAGTTATCTAATGAACAGTTTAGTTAACCCGGTTAGGGCAGATCGATGACATTCAAATTAAGAAGTTGTGTGTGTGGAAGCTTTTCTTTAGAGTGATAAAACTGACATATTGAGGTAGGGAGGGGGGGGGGGGGTCAGTGTGTGTGTTGTGTACAGCAGCAGTAGATCACACATTAATGATTAGTGTGAGAAAAGAACAGCTTGGGTACACACATGTCCCTATACCACATGGGTTGGAAGACACCCTATGGGGAATGGATGTGTTGATTGTACTCACGCATGTTGGGTGACATGTTTAAGTATTATCCATGCGAATGTGTTGGATAAACTTAGCATATACACTACATGACCAAAAGTATGTGGACACCAGCTGGTCAAACATCTCATTCCAAAATTATGGGCATTAATATGGAGTTGGTCCCCCCTTTTGCTGCACGCAGTCGACGTTCCAATTAATCCCAAAGGTGTTCGATGGGGTTGAGGTCAGGGCTCTGTGCAGGCCAGGCAAATTCTTCCACACGAATCTTGACAAACAATTTCTGTATGGATCACGCTTTGTGCATGGGGGCATTGTCATGCTGAAACAGGGAAAGGCCTTCCCCAAACTGTTGCCACTAAGTTGGAAGCACAGAATCTCATAAAATGTCTTTGTATGCTGTAGCGTTAATCAAATCAAATGTTATTGGTCACATACACATCAGATGTTATTGTGGGTGTAGAGAAATGCTTGTAAAGATTTCCCTTCACTGGAACTAAGGGGACTACAGCCCCAGACCATTATTCCTCCTCCAAACTTTACAGTTGGCACTATGCATTGGGGCAGGTAGCGTTATTCTGGTATCTGCCAAAACCAGATTCATCTGTCGGACTGCCAGATGGTGAAGTGTGATTCATTATTCCAGAGAACGCGTGTCCACTGCGCCAGAGCCCACCACTCCAGCCGATGCTTGGCATTGCGCATGGTGATCTTAGGCTTGTGTGCGGCTGCTCGGCCATGGAAAACCATTTCATGAAGCTCCTGACGAACAGTAAGTGTACTGACGTTGCTTCCAGAGGCTGTCTGGAAATTGGTAATGAGTGTTGCAACCGAGGACAGAATATTTTTACGCACTACACTCTTCAACACTCGGCGGTCCCGTTCTATGAGCTTCTGTGACCTAACACTTCATGGCTGTGCTGTTGTTGCTCCTAGACATTTCCACTTCACAATAACAGCACTTACAGTTGACCGGGGCAGCTCTAGTAGGGCAGAAATTTGATGAACTGACATGTTGGAAAAGTGACATCCTATGACGGTGCCACGTTGAAAGTCACTGAGCTCTTCAGTAAGACCATTTTAAGGCCAATGTTTGTCTATGGAGATTGAATGGCTGTGTGTTCAATTTTATATTCTGTCAGCAAAGGATGTGGCCGAAATAACCAAATTTCAAAAGGTGCCCACATACTTTCGTATATATAGTGTATATTATTGAGTATTTGTTATCGAGAACCTGTGGGTTTTTAATAATGTATATTATACTAGAATATAAACATGTTGTATAATAGTGCTTCACACAGATACATCATAGTTTAGCACACACACACAGTAAGGTTTAGTACTTCTCCTTACGTATTGTACCAGTTGAAGAGCAGCCAGTTCACTCCCTCCAGCTGGTATTCCCTGAGTGCGTTGTCATTTTTATAATCCCTGGAACTCTCAGATTTCTGCCAGTCGTCGGTGGGAGGTCGCTCCTGATTCAAATAAAAGCCTGCCGTTAGTGGTTTCCGTGCGACTGCAGGAGTGTGGCCTTGCTGGCTCCGAGTTAAAGGGCCGGGGCCGTAACACGTAAGAAAAAGGCAGCAGGAGAGCCTGTGGAAGTGTGAGTGAGTGGAGGTATTTATACTCACCACACGCTTGGTCTCGGGCTGGCGGGCCGCCACGGCCTCGTACTCCTCGATCTTGGCCTGGTCGATGTCTGCCTTCAGCTCCCACGTGCTGTCCTCATAGGGCAGGGAGCACCACTTCACCAGGTACAGGTTCACAGGCTGGAGAAAGTGGGGGTTAGTGTGTCTTTGTGACTCCAAGATAAAAGGAAAGGGCAACCAACATGTGGTCTGAACTTAAAAGGAACGTTCAGCCAATGAACTTCAAAACAAGGATAAGTCAAGGACATAACCAAACGTATTCCAACTTTGGAGGCCATTTAAAGGCCAAAGAGAACAGGTAGAAAATAAACAGAGAATGAACAAACCTCTCCGTTCTCATCTGTGCTCTCCGACACGTCCAGGACCCGGTCCACCTCAACATAGTCCGGGTTGAAAGGCTCATCATCCATCTGCAGGAGGGAGGGAGAGAAAGAGGTTAGCTTCTGAACATTCTAATGGTAGATGAAGATAGCAGGAAAGTGAAGGGTAGAGAGTCTGTAAAATTCACCCAACCAAATATAACGTTATGTTATTGAATCCTCTGAAGTTGAAAGTGTGAGGAAGGGAAAGAAAGATTCTACAACTCGTGTCAAAACTGACACAAAATGGCAGCCAAACAGTGGGGAAGGTGCGGGACTGACCTCTGTCACGAAGGTGGCGAGGGCCTGTTTGGCCCTGAAACGCTTGACCTTCTGGTGGATCCTTCTGTCCTTCTCCAGCTCCCCCAGATCTGCCCAGCGACAGTGCAGGTAGGAGCTACACAGAGAGAAAAGAGAATACATACCCGTTTTACACACACATAATACACACCATGACAGGGATCTCATGATATATACACACACACACACCACATACCAAAAACACTCACTACCAAACATGCGCTAACCTAGAGAATTATCTTAATCCAAACAGTAGTGTTGTGGTTTTACAGAGCGTGTATTAGATTTCACGTTTTATTACAACACCATTTATTCACCATTTCTCCCCCAAAGCTTGAGGTAATCAAATGACACGGTGAACTGAGGCCACTGTATTGTAGCGTGTCGGTACTTTGGTTACTCACAAGCTCTTGAACTTCACATAGAATTCTTCCACTTCCATTTCCTCTCCCGATTCAATCTGTGAAAAAAATGTGTGAGAGTTTTGGGATAAGATGCAAAGTTCGTTACTTGAGCATGTGTTTCGCTGATACATTTCTCTCTCTCTCTCTCAAATAAACTAAATCCAGGCCTAACAAAGTAGTAACATCTAAGAAATGTCTCTTGGTACAGAGTTCTCTGTACTGTAGTAGAGAAGAAAACTGACAAAAGCCCAGCCCCCCCCCCCCCAATTAAAGACCAACCATCTCCACTCTGGAGATGACTCATGAATCACTTCTACGCACACACAGCCGCACTACACGCACGTGCGTGCACACGGTTCCATTCACAGAGAGCTGACCCGAGGCCTGGCTTCCTGCCAAAACCACAGCTCTACGACAGACGCCCAACTAGCATTTCCTCGGGCAGAGTGTGTGCATGCGAGAGGTTGGGGGGGGGGGGGGTAACCCATTCGCAGCTGCCTCACTTCGAGTCCCAGCCGCCAGCCAGCCTGCACGAGTATTCGTATTGTTTTTGGCAGAGGTGAACCGAGCTTTGTTTTGGAGCAGCTTTCTGTAAGGGGGTGAAGAGAAAAACACCCCCTGAAGCCAGCCAGCCAGCCCCTGAAGCCAGCCAGCCAGCCCCTGAAGCCAGCCAGCCAGCCCCTGAAGCCAGCCAGCCAGCCCCTGAAGCCAGCCAGCCAGCCCCTGAAGCCAGCCAGCCAGCCCCTGAAGCCAGCCAGCCAGCCTCTGAAGCCAGCCAGCCAGCCTCTGAAGCCAGCCAGCCAGCCTCTGAAGCCAGCCAGCCAGCCTCTGAAGCCAGCCAGACAGACAGACAGCCAGCCTGACAGACAGACAGCCAGCCTGAAGCCAGCCAGACAGCCAGCCTGAAGCCAGCCAGACAGCCAGCCTGAAGCCAGCCAGACATACAGACAGCCAGCCTGAAGCCAGCCAGACATACAGACAGCCAGCCTGAAGCCAGCCAGACATACAGACAGCCAGCCTGAAGCCAGCCAGACATACAGACAGCCAGCCTGAAGCCATAGACAGACAGACATACAGACAGCCAGCCTGAAGCCGTAGACAGACAGACATACAGACAGCCAGCCTGAAGCCGTAGACAGACAGACATACAGACAGCCAGCCTGAAGCCGTAGACAGACAGACATACAGACAGCCAGCCTGAAGCCGTAGACAGACAGACAGACAGACAGCCCCACAGCCAGCCTGAAGCCGTAGACAGACAGACAGACAGACAGCCCCACAGCCAGCCTGAAGCCGTAGACAGACATACATACAGACAGCCCCACAGCCAGCCTGAAGCCGTAGACAGACATACATACAGACAGCCCCACAGCCAGCCTGAAGCCGTAGACAGACATACATACAGACAGCCCCACAGCCAGCCTGAAGCCGTAGACAGACATACATACAGACAGCCCCACAGCCAGCCTGAAGCCGTAGACAGACATACATACAGACAGCCCCACAGCCAGCCTGAAGCCGTAGACAGACATACATACAGACAGCCCCACAGCCAGCCTGAAGCCGTAGACAGACATACATACAGACAGCCCCACAGCCAGCCTGAAGCCGTAGACAGACATACATACAGACAGCCCCACAGCCAGCCTGAAGCCGTAGACAGACATACATACAGACAGCCCCACAGCCAGCCTGAAGCCGTAGACAGACATACATACAGACAGCCCCACAGCCAGCCTGAAGCCGTAGACAGACATACATACAGACAGCCCCACAGCCAGCCTGAAGCCATACAGAAGCCAGACATACAGACAGAAGCCAGACATACAGACAGAAGCCAGACATACAGACAGAAGCCAGACATACAGACAGAAGCCAGACATACAGCCAGACATACAGCCAGCCCCACAGCCAGCCCCACAGCCAGCCCCACAGCCAGCCCCACAGCCAGCCCCCCAGCCAGACTGACCCACACCCTGAAGACTGACCCACAGCCAGCCAGACTGACCCACACCCTGAAGACTGACCCACACCCTGAAGACTGACCCACACCCTGAAGACTGACCCACACCCTGAAGACTGACCCACACCCTGAAGACTGACCCACACCCTGAAGACTGACCCACACCCTGAAGACTGACCCACACCCTGAAGACTGACCCACACCCTGAAGACTGACCCACACCCTGAAGACTGACCCACACCCTGAAGACTGACCCACACCCTGAAGACTGACCCACACCCTGAAGACTGACCCACACCCTGAAGACTGACCCACACCCTGAAGACTGACCCACACCCTGAAGACTGACCCACACCCTGAAGACTGACCCACACCCTGAAGACTGACCCACACCCTGAAGACTGACCCACACACACACACACACACACACACACCCTGAAGAAAGACAGACAGACAGCACACACACCACCCTGTCTGGAGTGTAATGTACCATACAAAACCAGCCGGTCTTGGAGGAACACAAAGCTAGCTAGACTTCTCTCCTCATTTTCTCATCCCTTTCACTTCAACTCCCTACACAGCCTTTACAGGTAGAGTACAGTCTCACCCCTTCACTGTAAACAAGGGATACGGACTTAAGTAAAATGGATTCAAGTCTCGTCAACTCCGCTGCTGCGAAGATCTGGTCTAATCAATTACTACACCAGTCTAAAAGTCACGAGACCCAAGTCCACACAACTGTCTCACCAGCTTCTTTCCAGACCACTGCTAGACTGGTCTATGAAGTGGCTGTCTAGGAGGGAGGATGTTTGTATGATCTGTTTAGAGCTGGTCGAGCAGCAGTTAATAAGATGACGCCAGTGCAGGGGTGCAGGTACCCATTTTCTCTCCAGAGACGCAGCTGTCAGTGTGTGTGTGTGTGTGTGTGTGCACGCTCACCTCTTTCTTCCCCATGCGCATGGCCATGATCTTCTCCACCACAGGCCCCTCTGTCTCCACCACCTCCTAGTCACACAGATGTAACAACATTAGCAGTCATAAGTAATGAAGAGCAGTGAGCACAAATCCATTCACAGACAAAAAAATATATAATCTGACACGTTCGCTCTTAGTCTGATCTTTTTTAACACACACACACTTTCTATCTGGCACGCACACACCAGCGCACTCTCCCTCTCTGTGGGTGCTGACCTGCTTTTCAGAGTTGTCGGAGGGGGACTTGGGAGCGGGGGAGTCGTCTCCATCATTGTCCTCATCCGAGATCCTGAACTCCAGTTCCTCTGTGTAGCGCTTCCTCTTCACCTGACGACTGGAGCGACGCTTCTATAGAGAGAAGAATAAGGGATAGAGGAAGGTGTTAAGTGAACATTTGTAATTTACAGTACTATGCTAGGCCAACAATCTAGAAAACAAAATAACCATAACAGAAAAGTTAATCCTAAACACGACAGAATAGAAATGAGAATAGAAATGTGATTGACAAATAAAACCAGGGTGGAAACCTGGAGGTCAATTTTATGATAAGATACTAATGTAAACACACTATTGATGAGATGATCAAATCAGGAAAAAAATTAAAATCGCAAACTTCCACAATCGACAGCCCAGTCGAACCTAGGGACCCAGCCACACATCCACGCTCTAGCGCAGCGTAGGCAGCCCTCTTTGCCTCTCTCCTAAAGGGCTAAAGAGTGCCATCTGCAATCATGTTATTACATCTGTCAGGCTGTGCCTACTGTTTAAGAGTGGTGGAAATTGGACCGCTGGGTCACCTGGATGTTTGGGTTGGTGAAGTAATTTGCTGTTAACAGCTCCCATATGCCTGGCTCAGAATGGGAGAGTGTGAGTGAGTGAGTGAGAGCATCTAGCCATCATCGGTATGGCTGTATTATTAAATCCATATTAAGACCAGATTTAAGTCAATAAATTAACATGGGGGCTTATTCGGTGGCTTCAGAAAGAGTTGACATTGTTGGAAAGTGTGTGTTTGTTTATGTACTGTACCACTGATGTTACTCTGTATGAACGACTGACTATTGTGTGTGCGCACAACTGACTATTGGGTGTGTGCCCCACTGTAACGTTACTGTGTGTGCGTGTACCTGGATACCGTCGTCGTCCTCCTCATCAGAGGGAGGTTGGGGTGACTTCTCCACATCGGAGTTGACCGAGGGTTCTCTCTTCCTCTTGGTCTCCTTCTTCACACTGCTGCCACTGCCCTCTGCTGCCTCCACCTTCTTAGTGCTGCTGCTGGAGGAGGAAAGAGAGGAAGAAGTGATGAAGAAAGAGGGATGAGGAGAAGGATGAAAGAGCGAGAAAGGAAGGAGGAATAAGGAGAAGAAAGAAATGAGATGATTATGAGAGGAGATGGACAATAAAGGTGGGGCAAGAAGAGAAGGATGAGTGAGTCTGAACACCATCTCCATCTTGCATTGCACATAAAACAGATATTGCGGTCAGCTTTTGGTTGTCTGCACCGCTGATAGTCTAAAGTAAACAGTGCCTAAAGTATAATTATCTTCACACCACGAGGGACAACCTCATCATAATCTGCTCTCAAAATAAAGTATTTTTCCATCGCATGAAATGTTTGTAGATACCAGTGGAGACCATTTTCACGACGATTTTAACAATCACCTGTACACAACAGGAGAATTCAGCAGATTAACCTGTGGTTTCAAAGTTTATGTTCGATACACAAGAAGATGGATGTCATCTGGGATTTCTAGCAAGTAACCATCTTGGAGAGGCCATGTTTTGAATTAACAGTTTGAGGCTGGAGGACAGAGGGTTAAAACATGAAAGGGAAGAGGGGAAGAGAAGGCGAGAGGGGAAGAGAAGGAGGGAGGGGGAGAAGGAAGGGGTGTTGTCTCCTCTCTTTCCACTGTATGTACACAGAGCTCCGCGGCTGCCACAGATTACACAAAGCCCAGGGGGTGGGCAGTCTACCCCCCCTCTCGCCTTTTCTCTCTCCCTCTACTCTAGGGCCCCCCTCTCCATTAATTTGCAAGCCAAGAGCAATCACATCGCCCTGGTAACTGGCGGTCACATGACCCGCACCTGTTCCTCTGGCTGGACGCCACTGCCTGGAGCCATCTGCTCTACTCAGTCAGACTCTCTCTCTCTCTCTCGTTCTCCTTTTCTTCTCTCCCTCTATCACGTATCTCCTCTATGGATCCTCTCTTTCTCTATGGCTCTCCTTGCTTTCTCTGTCCCTCTTTCCCCCCTCTATGGCCTCTCCTCCTCCTCTACCACTTGTCTTTTCTCTTGTCTTTATTAGATAAGGGCAATTACACTGAGACACATTTTTCTCTTTGAAATGTATGCCAGACAAAAACCATTGATTTCAAAGTTTAACAAACCATCCAACTCTATGCACAAGGAATACTTTTAATTTACACAGAACATTTGGCAAAAACACTTTTACTTGAACAGTGCAGATGTAAAATGTAAAGTAAATGTGTTCTTGTGTAAAATGTTAAAGTAGTCCTTGTGCATAGAGTTGTATGGTTCCTTATACAACATTTTAAAGTGAGTCTGTCATAATTCCGTAACTGTTGAATTGCGCATAAGCTTCCCCATCACTTTCCCCCTCCCAATCAACCACACACTTATTTTCTCCATCCATCCTCTACTCATTCTTATTGGTCAGCTTCTCCAATGTCCATCATTCTCCCTCAGAATAAATGACTCTCTCCCTTTCTCATTCTACCGTTGCATCTTATTGAAGAGTTTAATCATCCCTTCTTTCTCCTGCCTCTGGATCCCCACGCCTCCTCTCCTGCCTCTGGATCCCCACGCCTCCTCTCCTGCCTCTGGATCCCCACGCCTCCTCTCCTGCCTCTGGATCCCCACGCCTCCTCTCCTGCCTCTGGATCCCCACGCCTCCTCTCCTGCCCCTGGCTCCAGTTACAAGGTATTTTGGGCAGGGTTCAAGGCAAGACTCTGGGGCGGTTTGTGTATGCACCGAGGGGAGGAGGGAGGTAGTGGAGGCAGCAACACCGAGGGCTAACGCCGCTAACCAACACTGTTATAGATACAGCACCAGGGGAATGAAACATGACGTTTCAAAAGATAGTTGTGGCACTAGTGTGTAGTACCCAAATAACATTGGGCCATGGTACTGTAACTGCATTAACAAGCAGGATTTGTTCAACTGCACTGCTGAAATGAATCTGGTCTATGGGGTATACTGAATGGCATTTAGGCATGTGGTCCTCCAGCAGTGGTGTGTGTGTGACTTCAGTGTATTTGTGTGTCTGTGTGTGATGGTCCATGCTGACAGCGAGGAGACGGGAGGAGAGGGAATAGAGGGAGGAGAAGGTCGGAGGAGGGAGAGTTCTAGGACACCTGCCGTCCGCTGGTGAGATGAGTCATACACAGCTGGACCCCCTGACACTTTCTCCCCGGGCCCACACACACACACACACACAGCTTTAGCATACTTGCAAAGGCCAATTCATGCACACAGGAGTATACACACACAGCTTCAGCAGAGCGCCTGCAATAACTATGGAGGCATTAATAAGGGAAGGTTCTCAGTCATGTGACTGGCTTGGGAGGGGAGGTGCCTACTCGCTTTGCATCGAGGCAACAGATGAAGACAAATGGTCTGGTGTGTGTGTGTATGTATGTGTAGTTTAAGGAAGGCCCTTCTGTCCTTCCAATATGAAGGAGACATTGTGGTATCAATCGTTTAAAGGGTTAACAGTCTTTGTGGAGAGCCACAAACACACTCAATGAGGTGCTGCATGTGTGCTTCCCTCTTCCTGACGGCTGTGTGTACAGAAAACAAATCTGCCAACACACACCATGTCGCACACGCATGGGTGTGGCAGCAAGAGGAGCAAGGATGCAGGAGAGGGTGTAGCTATTAATAGCTCAGCTTTCTCCCAGGATGACCGAGCACACAAACACAAGGTCAAAAGACAGCCTTCTGCCTGCCATCCACTGGCTCTCTCCTGAAGCCTCACTCCATCCATGTCAGTGGATGGCAAGCAGAGGACAGATAAAATGATGAGCATATTGGACACGAGCAAAAACAGAGTATCTCTACATAGTGCAAAGAAGAGGTCTGCTCTGTTTAAGCTGTACTCACAACATATTCAGATATGGCTTCCAGATAGGGCAGCAGGTAGCCTAGCGGTTAGAGCGTTGGGCAAGTAAGCGAAAGGTTGCTGGTTCGAATACCCGAGCAGACAAGGTGAAAAAACTGCCAATGGGTCCTTGAGCAAGGCACTTAACCCTAATTTGCTCCAGGGGCTGACCCTGTAGGAAGGCAGTCATTGTAAATAAGAATTTGTTCTTAACTGACTTGCCTAGTTAAATAAAGGTACATTTAAAAATAATAATATTGGTTTCACCTATGCTATCAGCGAAGGTACTTCTACCTGACCAGTGTATCAACCAATTCGTAGCATTGCCTTTAAATTGTTTAACTTCGGTAGCCTTCCACAAGCTTCCCACAATAAGTTGGGTGAATTTTGGCCCATTCCTCCTGACAGAACTGGTGTAACTGAGTCAGGTTTGTAGGCCTCCTTGCTCGCACACGCTTTTTCAGATCTGCCCACAAATTTTCTATAGGATTGAGGTCAGGGCTTTGTGATGGCCACTCCAACACCTTGACTTTGTTGTCCTAAAGCCATTTTGCCACAACTTTGGAATTATGCTTGGGGTCATTGTCCATTTGGAAGACCCATTTGCGACCAAGCTTTAACTTCCTGACTGATGTCTTGAGATGTTGCTTCAATATATCTACAATTGTGAAAAACTGAGTTTAAATGTATTTGGCTAAGGTGTATGTAAACTTCCGACTTCAACTCTGTGTGGTGTGGGCACCTAGAGGGGGAGGAGGTAATCTTACACACACACGGTTTTAAGGGTGTAAGGAAGAGCGAAAGCCACTTTAGACCACTGAGAAAATCAGACACGGAGGTTTCCTCTGTGTGCTCAGGGAGCAACCCTCTGTGGACAGATGACATGGCCATTGGCCAAGACCAAGGTTGACAGGGTAGGTGTGAGCAGGCAGATCTAGGATCAGTAACCTTTTCCCCACCTCATGGTTGAGGCCAGGGGTGGGGTGGATAACGTCTGATCTCCGATCTGGACTTAGAGTAGAAAACTTCTGCCTGAAGACTAGGAAATGTTTAGTCGACCATTACAGGGTGGAGGTTGAGTGAAAGAGCTGCCACCATTATCATGTTAAATTAACCCATTGGCCTAGCCATCACAAAATGGAGGAAGGTTCTGAAGACCAGTGTTCTCACCATACTAGAAATGGTCTTGATACCAATACCTGGTTTAGTATCACGATACAAAGCGTAATAGCTAGTCACAAAACCACTGGGCTAACTGGTAGAACATTTCAATTTATTTCAAAATAAACCACCATATTAAATAAGAACCTTACATTTTCCTTATGCAAAACAATACCATATGAGAATTATACAATTTCTATATTATATTTTATTTAACTAGGTAAGTCAGATAACAAATTCTTATTTGCAATGACTGCCTACATACAGGGTCAGCCCCTGAAGCAAATTAGGGCTAAGTGCCTTGCTCAAGGACACCGACAGGTTATTCAAAGTTAATGGCCCATCGCTCTAACAGCTAGGCTACCTGCCTCTCAAATTACAACTAAACTGTAAAAATGCTATTTTTCAGGGTAAATTTGATCATCTATGGCTACATTAGGTCAAGTGACATTAATTACACAAATTCATTACAGATAAATCATTTAATGTATTAAATTAACAGTTGTTTAAAAACGCCAAAGTACATTTTTGAAGTGTCTATATTGCAATAGTCTACACACCATAGAAATACAATGGATTTTACATGGCACACTTCGATTCCCAGTGCATTTCAACTCCCAGGGTGCAGTGCTCCACCCAGGGCTGCTGGCTGGCTAATGGTAGTAAGCCCAGGCAAACAAAGTAGGCCTGACGTTAGCTATGACCGCAATATATTTAGAGTAATTTATGAAAGCATTTTACTTTTGGGATGTAATCATAATGTAATGCTCAAATGATTGTCATACTGAATATACAGTACCAGTCACAAGTTGACACACCTACTCATTCAAGGGTTTTTAATTAATTTCTACATTGTAGAATAATAGTGAAGACATCAAAACTATGAAATAATACATATTGAATCCTGTAGTAGGCAAAAACATGACATTTTTCAAAGTAGCCACCCTTTGCCTTGAAGACAGCTTTGCGCACTTGGCATTCTCTCAACCAGCTACACCTGGAATGCTTTTCCAACAGTCTTGAAGGAGTTCCCACATATGCTGAGCACTTGTTGGCTACTTTTCCTTCTCTGCGGTCCAACTAATCCCAAAACATCTAAATTGTGTTGAGGTCGGGTGATTGTGGAGGCCAGGTCATCTGATGTAACACTCCCATCACTCTCCTTCTTGGTCATATAGCCCTTATCCAGCCTGGGAGGTGCATTTCGGGTCATTGTCTTTTTGAAAAACTAATTAATTATAGCCCCCCTAAGCGCAAACACCTCCTCCATGCTTCACGGTGGGATCCACACATGCGGAGATCATACATTCACCTACTCTGCGTCTCAAAGACACGGCGGTTGGAACCAAAAGTCTAAAATTTGGACTCAAAAGATCAAAAGGACAGATTTCCACTGCTCTAATATCCATTGCTTGTGTGTCTTGGCCCAAGCAAGCCTATACTTCTTATTGGTGTCCTTTAGTAGTGGTTTCTTTGCAGCAATTCGACCACGAAGGCATGATTCATGCAGTGTCCTCTGAAAAGTTGATGTTGAGATGTGTGTTACTTGAACTTATTTATTTGGGCTGCAATTTCTGAGGCTGGTAACTAATGAACTTATCCTCTGTAGCAGAGCTAACTCTGGGTCTTCCTTTCCTGTAGCGGTCCTCATGAGCCAGTTTCATCATAGCGCGTGATGGTTTTTGCTACTGCACATAAAAACTATCAAAGTACTTGACGGATCGACTAACCTTTATGTCTTAAAGTGATGGACTGTCGTTTCTCTTTGCTTATTTGAGCTGTTCATCGCATAATATGGACTTGGTCTTGCACCAAATAGGGCTATCTTCTGTATACCACCCCTACCTTGTCACAACACAACTGATTGGCTCAAACGCATTAAGTTAATTTGTGGAATTTCTTTCCTTAAGGTACACCTGTTAATTGAAATGCATTCCAGGTGACTCCCTCATGAAGCTGGTTGAGAGAAAGCCAAGAGTGAACAAAGCTGTCATCAAGGCAAAGGGTGGCTACTTTGAATAATCTCAAATAGAAAATATATTTTGATTTGTTTAACACTTTGTTTACTACATGATTCCATATGCGTTATGTCATAGTTTTGATGTCTTCACTTTTATTCTACAATGAAGAAAAGTCAAAATGGAATGAGTAGGTGTCCAAACCTTTGACTGGTACTGTATGTTCATGTCATTGTCACTCATATTATTTGAATAACATTACAATGCAAATAGGTGTAAAATATATTTTTGTATGTTATTTTGCAACTAAAGCTCCCTTTCACTGCACTGCTTTGTAACAGCTTTTGTATAGTTGTTTTGGTGGGCTTGCCCTCATCGGCTGTGTAAGCAAAGTATTCCCACAGTTCACTTTTGGAGCCAGTATTGTCAACAAGCTGCGGGCGGAGGTATGATGTTTTCGTAAGAAGAAGCCATGCTGTTGGCATTTGCGCTCTCCTCTCGCTTGCTTCTCAAAAGTGGCTTACGCTGTATCGGCTGCATGCGCAAGTAGCCTGGCTAGCTTATTACTACCCCCTTGAGAAGAGTGACAAATTACTAGACATACGGCTTGAGAGGATAGTGTCTATGAAGTGAGACATTTGAAAGACAAGAAACTAACAAATTCTCGTACCAAACCGTTTTTCATGTTCTAAAAAAGTAGACGTTTTGGTATCGTGCAACACTAGTGGAGAAGGAGCTCATTTAGCTCCCAGAGACAAGAGGGCTTTTGCAGGGCTTCCTTCCGGTGCTAGAGTCAGGCCTGGTGGCTAAATGAGGCAGCATGGCCTTGATTACCATTAGCGGCCATTTTACGCCACAAGATTACCTCCTCCCCCTCTAGGCACACACACGCGCACAAACACTCACTTCCCTCTACCACACATTGATATTTTTTTCTTTCCCTCCCCCCACCTCTCGCTTCCTCACACACACACACACACACACACACACACACAGACCTCCCCCTCTGCTGACCCCTGCTCCGGTGCTGGGCCACAGATGCAGGGCTGACTGGGGGCTCTGGCCCCTCCCGCTTCCTCTGGATGAAAGGGGCCAAGCGGCAGGAGGAGTGACAGCACTGCGGAGTAGGGGAAGAGAGGAGGGGGATGAGGGCAGCAGGATAGAGAGAGAGCAGAGAGAGGTGGGGTGGGGGCACTGCTGACACATTCCTCAGGCAGCTCATGTTACTACCTCCACAATGAAAAGGCCAGATCGCTGACTGGCTCGCTCACTGGCTCTGCCCACCTGCTTTGCATTTCCACCCAGGGAGGCAGAGAGCAGGGGGAGAGAAAGGGGAGATAGACCGAGACGCAGGGTCTTTAGCACGCCAAGGGCAACTGAAGCCGTTTGATAGACAGAGGGAGAGAGAGAAGCCAACACCGTCTGAGATACGGCGTTGAGATGGACAGACCAGATATCATGAAGGAGCTTTTCCATCCATCTCAAGTTCTAGATGAATCACTCAGGTTCACTCAACTTCTACTTACAGGTTAAGTTGACTGGAGATTTTCAGTGGTTATATATATGCTATGACTGAACGCTAAAGGCCAACCAACATATTCCCACTAAAGCATGAGGATGGAAGGTTCCCGTCACTGTGTAAGCCAAAGCTCTCAGCTTGGTGTGCTATTACTGCTGCTGTTATGAATAGATGGCTGCTTCACAATTCACAGTTTACACTCACAAACCCAGAGCCACTCCGCCACACCAGCAGTGCACTGAACCACATAACTAACCAGTGTCCCTGCCTACATGTGCCAAGATGCCGGACGTCACTAACCATCCACCTGGGTGTTCGCGAACTCTGGGTCATGACATGCGTTTCCTACTGACTGTTCACGTGATTGAAGAGCAAGGTTTATCCAACTAAGTACTAAAAGCATAAATACTGACCTGAATACAAACAGACTCAAATCATCAAGGCATTCAATAACAGTAGTTAGAGAGCAGCTTATGAAGAAGTATGAGCCTAGATGTAGCCTATCTATCTAATGTACAGTCGTGGTCAAACGTTTTGAGAATGACACAAGTATTGGTCTCCACAAAGTTTGCTGCTTCAGTGTTCTTAGATCTTTATGTCAGTAGTTACTATGGTACACTGAAGTATAATTACAAGTATTCCATAAGTGTCAAAGGCTTTCATTGACAATGACATTCAGTTTATGCAAAGAGTCAATATTTGCAGTGTTGACCCTTCTTTTTCAAGACCTCTGTTCCCCGAGCCACTTAGTTATCACTTTTGCCTTATGGCAAGGTGCTCCATCATGCTGGAAAAGGCATTGGTCGTCACCAAACTGTTCTTGGATGGTTGGGAGAAGTTGCTCTCTGAGGATGTGTTGGTACCATTCTTTATTCATGGCTGTGTTCTTAGGCAGAATTGAGAGTGAGCCCACTCCCTTGGCTGAGAAGCAACCCCACACATGAATGGTCTGAGGATGCTTTACTGTTGGCATGACACAGGACTGATGGTAGCGCTCACCTTGTCTTCTCCGGACGGCCCAAACAATCGGAAAGGGGAGTCAGAGAATATGACTCTACCCCAGTCCAATCCCTGTACCTTTTGCAGAATATCAGTCTGTCCCTGATGTTTTTCCTTCTTGACAGAACGCCATCCTCCAAAAGTCTTTGCCTCACTGTGCGTGCAGATGCACTCACACCAGTCTGCTGCCATTCCTGAGCAAGCTCTGCACTGGTGGTGCCCTGATCCCGTAGCTGAATCAACTTTAGGAGACTGTCCTGGCACTTGCTGGACTTTCTTGGGCGACCTGACGCCTTCGTCACAACAATTGAAGTTCTTGATGATACAATAAATGGTTGATTTAGGTGCAATCTTACCAGCAGCAATATCCTTGCCTGTGAAGACCTTTTTGTGCAAAGCAATGATGACAGCATGTGTTTCCTTGCAGGTAACCATGGTTGACAGAGGAAGAACAATGATTTTAAGAACGACCCTCCTTTTAAAGCTTCCAGTCTGTTATTCTGACTCAACCAGCATGAGAGTGATCTCCAGCCTTCTCCTCGTCAACACTCTCACCTGTGTTAACAAGACAAATCACTGACATGATGGCAGCTGGTCCTTTTGTGGAAGAGCAGTGGAAATGTTTTTTGGGGATTAAGTTCATTTTCATGGCAAAGAGGGACTTTGCAATTAATTGCTATTCATCTGATCACTCATGACATTCTGGAGTATATGCAAATTGCCATCATCAACACTGAGGTAGCAAACTTTGTGGAGACCAATACTTGTCATTCTCAAAACTTTTGGCCACGACTGTACTGCTGGTATTTTATAGTTAAGCCTCTAATAGAGTGACGTAGCCTACATTTAGTTTATGTAATGCAGGTGTAACCTACCTGGGCTTCTTGGCCTTGGGGGTGGTGCTCTTGGCCTTCTTCTCCTTGGGCTCTTTGGGGGTCCTGGGCATTTTCGGAGTCTTGGGCGGCTTAGGCTCTTTAGGCTCCTTGTCCTTTGGTTTCTTCTTGGTCTTCTTCTCCGCCGGCTGAGATTCCTCCACGGCCCCTGTAAGAGGGTCAACCTCCGCCCCGCAGCTTTCGCCGACCTCTTGCTTCCTCTCCTCGTCACCGTCCTCTATAACTGCTTTCTTCTTCTTCTTCTTTTTCTGCTTCTTCTCCCCCTCTCCGTCCTTCTCCTCCTCAATCGTGTTGGCTTTCTTCTTCTTCTTCTTTTTTGGCTTCTGCTCTGTGTCCGTGGGCTGCTGGTCACGGTAGGCTGGCTGGAGGTTCGCCACTGAGGCGGATGTCCTGTCGGAAACTGTCGTCTCGGATGATGGATCTGACGGAGAATGCTGCCAGGAGAAGAGAAGGAATAATACATTTGTAAATATTTTCAGCATCAGGGGGAAAACAACCCTGATCAGCTAACTCTTTAGGGTTAAACAGCAGTAATGGTTGTCCCAACCATTACACCTGCCTTCCCCTGCCCAAGTTCTTACCTCTATCCCAGTATGGCCAAGTTTTTAGCCCAAAGCCAAAAGACTGCTAAATAGTTACCCAATAGCTAGCTACCTCTTTTTGTACTAACTCTTCCGACTCATCACATACGCTGCTGCTACCATTTAATATCTATCTTGTTGTTTAGTCATTTTATCCCTACTAGTGCTGAGTGATTAGTGCTTTGAGGTTGGTTCAGTTAGATTTTTAAAAAACATGGTTTTTCAATTATTTAGGTTGAATGCTGTAACAGAATAAAACCATTAATACAAGTCCCATGATGCTAGTGACTGCCCATTACTGCTTATCACTTATTCACATTACTTTAATAAAATATTTTATGTATATTACATTTGTTTTATTTGATTACTTTATTGTTTCATTCCAAGTCATCTCATCTCTAAAGATGCCTATGCTGTCTGAAAAAAAATTACTATTTTGTAGTTCATCAAAGCAAATAAATACTTTGACTGCTGAATACCAACAATCAATCAAAGATCATGTATTTTCCAGTTAGCGATACACTCACAAATCATGCATTCTTCTCTCTTCCGTAGCAGGCATAAAATAAACCAGTAGATGCAATGGATTATGGTCATTGTAGTTAATTACCATGTTTTATGCGCTAAACTACGTAGAATATTGGCCTGTTGGAAATTACAACTCCCTACAACATCGCACAGTTCAGGCTGGATCTGATTTATCTGTAGAGAAACAATGCGCATTGAGCTCATCTGTGTGCAATGAGCTCACAGAAAAAAATGAAACAAAATTGAATTAAACAAAACTAACAATTTCAAAGATTTTATAGCATTACAGTTCATATAAGGACATCAGACAATTTAAATAAATTCATTAGGCCATAATTAAATGGATTTCACATGACTGGGAATACAGATGGGCATCTGTTGGTCAGATATATATATATATAAAAAATAAAAAAAAGGTAGGGGTGGATCAGAAAACCAGTCAGTATCTGGTGTTAACACCATTTCCCCCATGCAGCACAACATCTCCTTCGCATAGAGTAGACCAGGCTGTTGATTGTGGCCTGTGGGAATGTTGTCCCACGTCTATTCAATGGCAGTGCAAAGTTGGTGGATATTGGCGTACATGTCCATCCAGAGCATCCAAAACATGCTCAATAGGTGACATATCTGGTGAGTATGCAGGCTATGGAAGAACTGGGATGAGCTGATGGTGGCAGATGAATGGCACGAAAATGGGCCTGAGGATCTCGTCACGGTATCTCTGTACATTCAAATTGCCATTGATAAAATGCAATTGTGTTTGTTGTCCGTAGCTTATGCCTGCCCATACCATAACCCCACCGCCACCATGGGGCACTCTGTTCACAACGTTGACATCAGCAAATCGCTCGCACACACGACGTCATACACGTGGTCTGCAGTGCTGATGCGCTGGTGGACATTTCTGCAGTCAGCAAACTTGAGACATCTGTGGCATTGTGTTGGGTGACAAAACTGCACTGCCTTTGTCTACCCTAAAATTATTATGTAATAACCATGCTGTTTAATAAGCTTTTTGATATGCCACACCTGTCAGGTGGATGGACTATCTTGGCAAAGGAGAAAAGCTCACTAAAAGGAATGGAAAACATTTGAGCACAACATTTGAGAGAAATAAGCTTATGGCAAATTTCTGGGATCTTTTATTTCAGCTCATGAAATATGGGACCAACACTTTACATGTGTTTATTTTTGTTCAGTGTTATTGAACAGATGTTGGTCAATACATTTAAAAAATATATATAAATTTGATTAATTGCTCAGCACTAATCCCTACTTATATGTACACATCTACTTCAATTACCTCATACTCGGTACTGTTACCCTGTGTATAGTCAAGTTATCGTTACTCATTGTGTATTTATTCCCAGTGTTATTATTTTTCTATTATTTCCCCCTCTGCATTTTGGGAAGGGCCCATAAAGCAATTCACTGTTCGTTTACACCTGTTTATGAAGCATGTGACAAATACAATTTGATTTATTGTTTAGAGACAATTTACTAAATCTAAACCTGTAGTGCTATAGAGAAAGAGCAAATCTCCAACTAAGCCTTAGAGACAACACACAATTTATCCAGACTGTGCTGGCTCTAATCTAAATTCTGAGTCTAGGGCTAGTTCTAATCTAGCCTCTATTCCTGTAGAGACAGAGCTAGCTCTCCTCTCCCCTGCGCTCTATCCCCAGTAGAGCTGGGCTGACAGGAAACACGTTGGCAGCTGTTTGGGGCTTCCAGCTGCCCGCAGTCCCTGTAGCAGATGGGGCGAAAGGCATTATGACACGAATAAATTATATCCATACTTCAAAAAATGGAGAGGGAGGTGAATTTATGGACATAAGCAAATTTACTGCAATATGCCACAGCTCTCTACGAAGGAGTCTTCGAAAACATCCACCTTGTCTGAGCTAGTACGAGTGTGTGCAAGTATTTCCACTAAAGAGTAGAGAAAGGAAGGAAAATCTGAAGAATGAAAGATCAAGTCCCGTTTGTAGCGCACTCGTTTTATCTGAGGCTTGTAGATCGCTCAAAGACAAACTTAAGAGAAACCACAACTGCAGCAGTCAAATGCAAATTTCCTGTAAACAAGCAGAGAGATTGGGTGCATGCCAAACATCACCAAGGTCACAGAGAATGTGTTTATGCCCATCCCCAAACAGAGGTGTGCAGAAGACAGGCTGGCCATAGAAATAAAGAGAGGAGGGCTGCTGCTTTAACGGACAAATGTCTCCTCTTGCCCAGCTTCCCCGATAATCAATCACATGAATGACAATGGGCCCGGTGCACGCACTCACTGCATCGCTAATGTGACAGCAGCAGTGCAGAATACGATACGGACGGTATTGGGTTTCATCTTTCGGAGGGGGAAGAGTGACGTGCCAGTTATTCTGGCAGCCAAAGTGCTCACTCTCGGAGCTAAATACTCCCTGAAGGAGCAGAGCAGAGGGCGGCCACTGCTGCTGAGTGGCTGTGGTCCTTCACCACAACACTTCCAGGGTGAACTAAGCCATCGCAACGCTACAAATATGGTCCTGCATTTTTCATATTCAGTATTCCTTGAAGGAAGCATACAATATGGACAATGATGGCATTAAAAATAACAGGCAAAACGTTTGGTCAACTGTAGTCTGGTGATCCAGAACCATTGGCTTGACCGTCTGGGGTTTGTCAATTCCTTGCAACTAGCAGACCCGTTTTGCTCCCAGGCTAGGGTTAGAAACCCCTTGGACTCCCTGTCTTTCAATAGCCCTGTGCCAATCAGGGTTAGGGGTCAGTTTCATTTAAATTCAGGAGATTTCTTTACAATGCCGGTTGTTCAATTAATTTTGCTGAATTTAAAATTGGTCCCATCTCTGATGCCAATTCAACAGTTAAAACAAAATGGCAGGCCTGTGGCCTAGGGGTGTAAAAGACCTGAGACACCCATCAACTGATGTTTCCGGTGAGGCAATGGGGTGCTTTTTGGAGAGGGTGGAGACCTTAGTTCCAACAGCCTCAAGGAATAAGGGCACTGACTTTAAAACGTTAACTTAATATTTTTACGGTTTGTTGACGCCAACCAAAAATAATGCGTTAGCCAGGAATTAATAGAAAACGGTAGGCTAACCAGGCGCAGAATTCCTATAACAGCTGAATTTGAAAAGGCAGAGAGTCTGCAAGGACACCTTTTCTTATTCAAAGTACTCTTGAATTAGTCTTTTGGTTTATCCCCTTGAAAACAAGTGGACTAGTGGGAGCTGACATGAAGTGATAAATGTGACAGTTCCAGCAGTCATGGGAGAAGCCCACATTTGTAAACATGAATTCCTTCAAATGTGCCTAGTTAGCTAGCCTAGCATCTGCTGATAAAATCTACGGACTTGTTAAACTCATCCATACACCGAATGGGATCATAATGGACGTAATGCTACTGAAGAATTCCATCCATACTTGTAGCTTTTAACATGTCATAGTAAATAAGAATGTGTTCTTAACTGACTTGCCTAGATAAATAAAGGTTAAATAAACACTTCCAGGTGCAGCCCTCTTAAAGCCTATTTATTACAAAATAAATGCAAAGCAATATTTTCCAACTCTATAGGCACAAGACAGGCAGATACTCAGCTTGGTAATCAATTGTTTCCCACATTGCTTTGGCAGACGGGGAAATTATGAATCAGTAGTCTCCACAGACTCTGCTGCCTCCTTGCCTGATGAAAAAAAATGGGCATTGTGTCGTTCGGTTGGAAAAGTTGATGCCGCCTGTTCTGGATGTTGCTAGGTGCGGGAGACTCAGAAGACCGATAGACCAATCAGCAATAGTTATTGCTCAGGCCAATAGTGATATTTACATGCGTGACACACGCCCTTTCTTCAGAGTGTGATTGGTGCTGCTTGCTATGTAGAACAAAGGTCATGGAGCCAGCTCTCCATCAGCTCAGCAACCTTGAGCTGGTGACTGACTTTTAAAGAATACATAGCCCTGTGCACTAGCCACAAGGATTGGGCCGATATGATTAAATCGAATATCGTGATATTTGACATTGACAATATATCGTGCAAGATTATATCAATTTGAACTTTACAAATCAATGCAGTGTAGATTGATGAGGATTTGTATTTAATCAATTTTATGATAAGAAAAATAAAGTGGAAAAGAGAACGGGTCTTAATACTTTGCGAATGCACTGTATTCACTGACCAGTAGTTGTGTGAAAAACTGAAAAGGCCCTGCCCACCTGCAGGCTTAGAATGGCCTTTCTGAAGAGCTCAGTGACGTTCAACAATGCACCGTCATAGGATACCACCTTTCCAAGTCAGTTCGTAAAATTTCTGTCCTGCTAGAGCTGCCCCAGTCAACTTTAAGTGCTGTTATTGTGAAGTGGAAACGTCTAGGAGCAACAATGGCTCAGCCGCGAAGTGGTAGGCCACACAAGCTCAAACAGGGCCGTTGAGTGCTGAAGCGCGTAAAATTGGTCTGTCCTCTGTTGCAACACTCACTACCAAGTTCCAAACTGCCTCTGGAAGCAACGTCAGCACAAGAACTGTTAGTCAGGAGCTTCATGAAATGGGTTTCCATGGTCGAGCAGCCGCACACAAGCCTAAGATCACCATGCGCAATGCCAAGCGTCGGCTGGAGTAGTCTGAAGCTCGCCGCCATTGGACACATTTTAAGTTTGGGAAAGCCAATGTTCACCATAAAAATGCACCTCTATAATAAAGCATTCCATGCATCATTGCAAAAAATACCTTTCAATGCATGTCTGAGCGCGTAGTGGCATAGTGGGCCTACTACACTTTATAGGACTGAAACATTAGTAAAATATTTTTTACTATGACAAATTACAGGGTAGCCTACTCTGCAGCCAGTGACAGAACGACTGTCTGATCCATATAATAGGCCTACAAGAAGGGAAGACAAATAGCCTAAAGTATGACATCCATCTAAACTGGAGGAAAGCGGCATTGACCCAACAATGATAGAGTTAATATGCAATAGCTGATGCTCTCCGCTGGTGCCAATAAGATAAAAGATTAGTCTTTTCATTGTCTTCTCTTTAAAGCAATAAGCATTTGTTTTCCAAAACTATGATAAAATACTGTGATATGCCTGGCTGGGCCTCTACTTTTCACTGACAGTCACAACTCAACAATCTATGTGGTATATTTGGACTGTAGGCTAATTAAGCTATATAATTTGGAAATTAAATTTAGGGGAAGCTTAACTTATGGACACGCCGCCTTTGTCTGTAGCACACTTGTGGAGTTTTCAAAACAAATTGCTCCTTAAAAAAATTATGTTTTAAATCGCATAGCAGCCCAAATTACATTTCCACATACACAAAGACTGTTTGGCTATCATTAGCATGGCTAACGGCTACACAAAGTGACAGACCTATAGGTCCGCACTTCAGAAAGTTTGATTATTTTTAGTCAATTGCACATTACTGTTTGAAATAATCATGATAAACAAATAAACATCAACCAGTATGGGATTTTTAAAATAATAATACATTCACTGGCACCCTAATAAACAATAAAAAAAAAGTGTCGCACTGCCAAGTCAAACGGTCGCAAATGCAACTGTTTGTCGCAATATCGAACCCTGCATAACCATATTACAGCAGCCAGGCCAGACACGGCTTATAGCTAAAAGGAGCTTGTCTGACTTTCAGGAACCCTATTAGAGAGTAGTGATGCAGAGTTGAGAGCTGAAGAGCCACACACTGCTACCGCGACCAGTGGGAAAAATCTGATCCACCACAGGAACAATAATGCCATCATGGTCATCAGACGTCCTCGGGCGCATTTCCCTCAGCCAGACTAACATATAATGGTGGTACGTTCTTGCAGCCAGGGACCGAAGCGCACCGAAGCGATGCAACGAGGCTTAACTGTGTGCCTAACATCTAGGTCATTTGTGTTGGGCAAATTAACTCTGACATCTTAAAATGTCAACCACAAAACTCCCTAATCGGAGTCCTGGTATTGGGGGGATGGGGCGAGGGGGCCACTTCTGGTAAAGGGGAAGAGGAGTGGAGATGGTGTGAATGAGGAAGACTACTAATAGAGATGCTAAGTGTTGGATATGTGTGCTGCCACAGGGCAGCCATTGTATGTGAATGGGTCAGCAGAGAAAGAGGCATTGAGCACAAAACAAGCTAATGGAAGCCAGGACACACACAGCAAACTATTGAGAGCTGCTAACCTCCACTCCCAACTGGCTCCCCCCTATCCAGCCCCCCTTCCCTCTCTCTCCCGACAGGGCACATCCTGCTGTACACTATTATCTCACGCATGAGTCCTCCGAGACAGACAAGGCAAACACACAGAGAGCAGAATGAGAGCACAAAGAGGGAGGGATGGATGGAAGGACAGCGTGATAGGAGGGAGGGAGGGACAGAGTGATAGGAGGGAGGGACAGAGCAATAGGAGGGAGGGACATAAAGGGAGAGAGCAGAGCGGACAGAAAGAGAGCAGACGGGGGAGGAGAGAGATGCTTAGAGAGCAGGAAGGGAGTGTTCCCCCTCAGAGAGAGGAGCGAGGGGGTGGGGATGGGAGGTGGTTAGGAGATTAGCACTGTGGCGCCTGGGTGTTGGGGAGGGCCAGGATATGCAGCGGAGAGGAAACAAACCGCTGTAAAAATAAAATTCCCCCCACACACACACACCTCAAAACTCCCATTCAACCTGACTTTATATGTCACAGACCCACACAAACGCACCCATACACACAAATACCCCCACGCACATGAAAACAAACGCACAAAACCCCCCACACACACAAACCTCAACATCAAAGCAAACTCACCTGAATGTGAGGCACTTTCTGGGGGGTTAGAGGCGACTGGTGTGGTGGCGGCACCCAGGGTGTTTGGTTGGGCGGGGAGCTCTGATGGTGGGGGCCGGCCAGGTGTGTCTGGGCCTGCGACAGGGGCAAAGCGGCCTGGGCGGGGTGCACCTGCTGCAGCTGCTGGAAGGCCAAGGGAGGAGGCTGCAGCTGCTGCCCAGGTCTGGGAGCCTGTTGCTGGGGAGGGAGCAGCCGCTGGTCCTGGGGTGCTGGTGGCTCACCCTGGGCCATGGGTCCTGGAGGTCTCACCTGGCCGAGTGGGACTCTCTGGTTAGGGGGCATGCCAGGGTAGAGCTGCTGGCCCGGGGGCATGTTGGGGTGCTGCTGTGGGTGTGAGGGGTGCTGAGGGTGATGTTGAAGGTGGGGGTGTGGCTGCTGAGCACCCATGGGAGTGGGGTTTCTCTGAGGGGGGGCCATGGGATTAGGGGCCTGGAGTGGGACACCTGGGTAGACCCCTACCTCTGGAGCCAGGCCGGCACTAGGGGGGCGGCACTGTTGAGGCGGAGGTGTGCCCCCGGGGGTTCCCATACCCCTCATGGGGGACATGGAGGGGGGAGAGCCGTAGGATCCCTGAGGTGGTGTGGGGAGGTGGGGCTGCTGTTGGGGGGTGGCTTGGGCCTGGGAGGGGTGCATGGGCTGGGAAGGGTGCATAGGCTGTCCGGTGATTTGGTTGGGGTGGACAGGCTGCTGGTGTACCTGGGGGCCTGGGTAGCGCTGTGGGGGCCCCCCTACATTGGGGTAGCGCTGGACCTGGGCTGGCCCCATGGGCCCGCTGGCGCTACCGTTGTTGCTGGTGCTGCTGAGGCTCATGCCGGGACTCATCCCTGCACTGCCGGCTAATCCCTGATTAAGGTTGCCGTACTGGGGGTAGGGGGGGTACTGCCCTGAGCTGGTTACAGCACCAGGGGGGGCTGCCTGGCCGTGCATGTTGAACCCCATGTTCTGGTGGGGCCTCCCGGCCAGGACCTGCTGCTGGCGAGAGGGACTGTGGGGGAAGCGAGGGGTGTGGGAGGCCATGGGTTCCTGGGGGTGAACGGGGCCCTGGCCAGGCCGATGGAGAAATTGCTGGGAAGGCTGTTGCGGATGCTGCTGGGGAGGCTGCTGTTGCTGGGCTGTGTGGCGCATGGGGGGACCTGTCATACTGGGGTTCTGCTGGAGCCCCACGTGACCCATGTAGTGGTTGGGCTCCTGGCCCATACCTTGGGGGAAGTGGTTGATCCTAGGGGGCGTCTGGGTCTGGCCAGGGTGGCCCTGCATGGTGGCGTAGTCGGCCCGGCCCATGTACGGGCCCATCTGGTGGCCGTGGCCCTGGGGCCCTGAGGGACCGTGCTGCTGGTGGGAGGGTGCCTGGGCAGTACCCTGTTGCTGCTGGAATGGAGGCCTGCCCTGCCCGGGGCCAGCCTGGGGGCCCCACACGGCTCCTCCATCAGGGAATGGCTGGGCACGCCCGTCACCCTGCGCTCCAGGGTAGATGTGGTGCCCCCCTCCAGGTTGTTGGGGGTTGTGGTAGCGCGAGTGTGTGGACGCCATGCCGTTGACGGCGGACCCGTTGCCCAACATCCGGCTCTGCTGCTGCTCGTAACCCGCGAAGGGGTCGTAGGAGTGGCCCATCTTGGGCTGTCCGGGAACAGCCTGCGAGGGGTGGTGGAGGGAGTTGGAGGAGTGTGACCCATAGCCCTGGTGCTCGTGGGGCATCTGCTGCCCCATGGGGTTGGGCTGTCCCTGGGGGAAGCCACAGTCCCCCAGGCCCTCCAGCCCGTCCGAGAACAGGTTGGCGTCGTCCCCGAACAGGCTCAACATCCCCGGGTCGGCCATGGCTGCTGGGGGGAGCGGAGCTCCAGGGAATCTGCGCTCACACAGAGGTGGATGTCCTCAAAGCCGCTAATCCGCTAACTAATCTGCAGCATGTCACTCCATATTTCCCTAATTCTCTCAGAGAATGAGAACGCAGTGTCAGGCAAAGCCAGGTTATGGGACCTGGAGGGAGGGAGAGAGACGAGAGCGGTAGGAAGAGGACAGAGAGGGGGAAGAGAGAGATAGGAACAAAGTATTAGAATGGGCTATATCAGGTCCATTGTGCAACCCTACTCCTGTTATTTAACCTCCTGCTAAGAATTAGATTTCTTCAAAAGTGACACGTTTAGCAGTTTAATCAGTTGTAACCCCCCCCCCACCCATAACCATTTCATCCAATCCCCCACCACCTCTGTTTTCATTTGCTTTCAAACAAAAGATTTTCTTCCAACACACACCAAGCCTAAACTCATTCATTCTTTAGAATGGGTTGTTGGTTGGAAAAGAACAAAGGCCTGGGCAGAAGCAGGGGTGTTTAAACAGCAGCAGCTGCCAGATCAGCCCGGCAGATGTGAGAATACAAGGAGGGGAGCCACCTGCTCAAGCGTGTGTGTGTGTTTTGTTGGGCAGAGAGAGAGACAGAGCTCTTGAGTGTGAGTGTGTACATACATGTTTGTGTGCGCATGTGTATTTTAGTTTGTGTTTCTGGGAGCATCATGAGTGGGGCTGCAGGATTAAATAAAATGTTTCCTAGAAATTGCAATATTGACATGCGTAATATACATACCTCAAGCCCATTTTTTTATTTTATTTTTTTACTTTTGATTCATTGCTTGAGTTCAGAGTTCTCGCTCAGTCTCTCCTCTTTTGAGAGGTTCCCAATCCCACACATAAGCCCCGCCCCCTGTCACTCAAGCAGGCAGTTCCACATGCTCAATATTCACTCTGCATGAACAGTATAGAGTCTGATTTCTCCAAACAACGCCCTTTTCAATTTTGCTTCTTAATATACAGTGCATTCGGAAAACAGCTTCACTTTTTCCACATTGGTACGTTAGTCTTATTCAAAAATGTATTCAATTGTCACCCCCTCCCCATCAATCTACATACAATACCCCATAACATCAAATCAAAAACAGATTTTTGCTCATGTATAAAAAAAACTGAAATTACATTTATATAAGTATTCAGACCCTCTACTCAGGACTTTGTTGAATCATCTATGGCAGCGATTACAGCCTCAAGTCTTCTGGGGTATGACAAAAGGTTGCTGGATCGAATCCCTGAGCTGTCGTTCTGCCCCTGAACAAGGCAGTCAACCCACCTCCCTGACCAAGGCCATTCTCCCCCGATTGTCCAGTTTGGCAGGCCGGCCAGCTCTAGGAAGAGTCTTGGTGGTTCCAAACTTCTAACATTTAAGAATGATGAGGCCACTGTGTTCTTAGGGACCTTCGATGCTGCAATGTTTTGGTACCCTTCCCCAGATCTGTGCATCGACACAATCCTGTCTCAAAGCTCTACAGACAATTGCTAAGACCTCATGGCTTGGTTTTTGCGCTGACATGCACTGTCAACTGTGGGACCTTATATAGACAGGTGTGTGCCTTCATGTCCAATCATTGAATTTGCCCCAGGTGGACTCCAATCAAGTTGTAGATACATCAAGGACGATCAATGGAAACACTAAGCAAGCTCAATTTCAAGTCTCATAGCAAAGGGTCTGAATAGTAAAGTAAATAAGGTATGTTTTATTTTTAATAAATTAGTAAACATCTAAACCTGTTTTCACTTTGTCATTATTGGGTATTGTGTGTAGATAATTTATTTAATCCATTTTAGAATAAGGCTGTAACGTTACAAAATGTGGAAAAGGTCAGGTGGTCTGAACACTTTCCAAATGCACTGGAAATCCACATTTTACATATTCTACTATTAATTTATGTAACTTCCTCTCTGCAAAACTAGTTAGTTGGTCTTAGCAAGCTGCAAATGTGCCTAGAAAATGTGTGTTAGCACCTAATGCTAATCTCTAGATAGCTAGTTGGCTACTAGCTAAATCCAATGCTTTTTCTAGCAAGCCTGTGTTCTTATACTTGCCGGTACCAGTGGTGGAGTACATCAGCATTGCTTGCGCAGCTTGTTCTTAAATCAGAGGGGGAAAGGTGAACGGTGAAGAATTTATTTATTTTTTAATCTGAATTTAGCCATCTATTTAAACCTAATTAGGGTCCCCTGGGAAACACTGACCAACATTTTGGTTCAGACTCAGTCACAACAATCTCTTACTTCCATTGTCATGCCAAACGAAACTGTATTCTAACCATAAAATTGGTATAATTGTTGTATTTCTATGGTTCCAGAGTGTAAAATCGCAATATTTTGTACAAAAATAGCAATTAGATTTTATGGCCATATCGTGCATCCCTAATCATGTGTCCTCAACCTGCTCGTCCTGAGCTCTAATCAGATGAGCACGGGTATAAACCAGGCTGAAAGGAGAGCTAGCACAGGGATTGGGTGTCCAACTCAACACGTGACGTGTGTTTATCTGTACGTGTGTGTGTAGTAGTGTCCGATAAAATCAGCGTCCAGACATTCAAAGGGAATTCAACAATATTATTTTTATTGAACTTAATAGGAAATCAACTGAAAATGCATTCATTTGGCCAAACTTGTGAATCATAATGGTGCAAAATGCATAAATGATTCCTATTTTCATGCAACTTTCTGAAACGTTAGCGATGACGCCAATGATAACTTCTGGTAGAGATGGTAAGGCCCAAAAAACCTTCTCAATTAAATGTTAACACCAAAGTAACATATGCCTACCTGGCAGAATGTTATCATGTTTATTTGCATCAATCCAGTGGCCATTTGTTTTGCAAACTCTGCAATCACATGAGCGCTATAGCAACCGCTTAAACAAACAGTGTGCATTTCTTTCATTTTTCACAGAACTCAAATAGTCTCCTGATGTGGTTTAAATATTGTTGTGGACTTAGAACATTCAAGGTTATTCTACAAATTTTTTTTTTTAAAGTGGTTGAGAACGAATACGTTTAAGGTTAACATGGAAAAACTACAATCGGGCAAAAAATATAGGGTCCTAGTGTGTGAGGAGGATAGTGTAGGTGTGTGTGTGTGTGTGTGTGTGTGTGTGTGTGTGTGTGTGTGTGTGTGTGTGTGTGTGTGTGTGTGAGAGAAGAGTGTCACAGTACGTAGGTGGGGTCTTAGTATGTAGCTTGTATGTGTGACTGAGGAGGAACGTGTCGACGAAACTTCAACTTCCCCCACTAGAGAATCCCCTCCTCCTCCTCTCTCCGTTCCCCTCCCTCTGCCCACCCCCAACTTTCCTCTTTCTTTCAAGCCTCTCCACATGGTTGCTAGCATCAGCCCCACGCACTACTACCAATGACCTTTCTAGTCAATGAGCAGAGGGGAAGCAATTTCCTGCTAAACAGCAACTCTTCAAAAAGGCTACATTAGCATACCGGTAAGCCTTGGTAAAATGCAATTCAGACCCAGAATTTCACCTTACACTTAAAAAGGAAAGACATGTCAAAGGAGAGAAGTAGAATGATGCCCGCAAGTTGCAACACAACAAACCTGCTTTAGCAACAACCTCAAAAGGAATTAAAATAAAAACTTGCTGGGCGACTAGATTAAGAAAGAACAGTAACAGATCTCTAAAGATAAACCACAACACAGCGGGGAGTGTTGACACAGAGAGAGAGAGACAAAGAGAGAGAGAGACAAAGAGAGAGAGAGAGACAAAGAGAGAGAGAGAGACAAAGAGAGAGAGACAGACAAAGAGAGAGAGACAGACAAAGAGAGAGAGACAGACAAAGAGAGAGAGACAGACAAAGAGAGAGAGACAGACAAAGAGAGAGAGACAGACAAAGAGAGAGAGACAGACAAAGAGAGAGAGACAGACAAAGAGAGAGAGACAGACAAAGAGAGAGAGAGAGAGATAGACAGACAGAGATAGACAGACAGAGATAGACAGACAGAGAGAGACAGACAGAGAGAGACAGACAGACAGAGACAGAGAGAGAGAGACAGAGAAAGTGACGAAACATGATTGAGTAAGAAGCCTGCCTAATGTCACATACGTAGTTAGCCACCAATGTGGCAGAGAGTGGAGCGGCGTGACATGCCTGGAGCTGTCAGACTTCCTGTTTATTCTGGTTAACAGAGTCACTCCACAGTGTCTACGGCCACCATGTAGGCCTACGCAGTAACAAAGCTATAGTAACAGATATTAGGGCTGTGACGGTCATGGTATTTTGGATAACGTCAATTGAGCAGAAATTACTATTATTTTTTGTGCAGTTTCTCCACTCCTCCTGACAGCATGTGCTGCCATAGAAGTATAATTAATAAAACAGGAGTCCCATTTCAAGTCAATGATGGCATATTGGGTGGACTGGCGGCCATTACGAGTAACCATAGGAGCAAAGGAAGTAAAATGTGCTAAAACGTGCTGTGATTTGCTGATTCAACTCAACTGACGTTACAAAAAACACATTTCATTGCATGAGCTATATCAGTTAACATAATTTGAATAAATTCTACATTACCATAGAAATTGCGTCACAATACTAGGCAGCCATTGCGAGTGTCCTAGAGATTGCACAAATGCACAAAATTCCATGTGTCAAAATTTAGCTGCCAACAACTGGTTCTCACAGTGCGACCCTTTCAGATGGTTAAGCACTGCACCTGTACTACCATTACTGCACCTCGATTCCACCCCGTAAAATGTGCATTTCCTTTAACTACTCAAACTATTGCCATAAAGGACTTTGCTGCTGTCGCTTGTCTTTCTCTGCCATCTTTCCGAACGGTAGAGAGCAGACTCCAAAATAATTGATTACTCGACTCCTTGAACGTTGAACCTGGTGTCGACTCCAATTCCAATTTCTTTTAGAAATCGACTCCTAAGATACAGTATTTCTGGAACTGAGGAGACTGATTAGTTGCCGTACTTCCGAGAACACAAACGCTTGCATCTTTCATAGCGAGGGATGAAGAAAGGGCAAGGGCACAGTTATAGGCAGGTCGGCCATCAGGCAGACAGAGTAAGAACCGTAAACTAGGCCCATCTATCGGCAATAAAAATATGTAGTATATTGCAATGGAATGCTGTATCTCTCAATTTCTTGGTTTGCAATGTTTCACGACAGTATCAATGAATAGGCTAAAGCTGTCATTAAGGCAAAGGGTGGCTACTTTTAAGAATACATTATTTGTTTAACACTCTTTTGGTTACCACATGATTCCATATGTGAAAAACCCTTGTATGAGTTGGTGTGTCAACTTTTGACTGGTACTGTATATATATATATATATATATATATATATATATATATATATATATATATATATATATATATATATATATATATATATATATATATATATATATTTACGGCTATTTCATTTATGACGTCTTCATCCATCACCGTTACTGTCGGTTACAGTTAAAGTAATTGCCAGCCCTATGAGCTATACTAAATCATATTTTACTTCTACTAGTCTTAAAACATTTGAACAGGCTACCCATAAGTTTTTGCTTACATCTACAGAAGTGATTGAACATTGCTTCTAAACGACCATGTAGGCCTACAGAACAGACTACGACATCTTAGTATACTGCCATTATACCACTTAATACTCTTAATCTATAGAGACCTACAATTATACACCCACCATCACGCTCTTTACTTTGGCCTGTTTATTTCAGCCACATAGAAGCAGAGCGAAAATGAAACCATAGGGAAATGGCCATAGCAATCATTAATTTAATTCCACATGGGCCCGGGTGGGGAATATTCAAGAAGAAAGAGAACAAGGCAAATAAAAAAAAAATCAAATTATTTGAAAACAATCTATTCCGTGCTTTGGCCAACATTTCACCAGACTGAGCCTTATGATTTAAACAGCCCAGAATGAGAGCTGAGGGCTCCAGTGTGGTGGGCCTTATGTCGCCGTGACAGCACTAGCTGCTTTCATCACCGCTCAGCCCCGCTAAAGAGCAGGAAGAGGAGTTGCCCTGCTTCCTCTCCTCCAGGCCCATAAATCACCTCCTCTCCTCCCATTCAGCAGCTCAGCTCCTCCAGCACAGAGAGAGAAGGCTCCCACAGCCTCCCTATGACATTGCACCGTGGGGGTGGAGATGAGGCGGTGTAAGTGTGTGTGTGGGGAGGAGTGTGTGTATCCATGTGCATGTGTGAAGGGAAGTAGGGGGCGAGCGAGGCGGGGCGGGCCAAAAGCTGCAGATTTGAATCCCTGTGATCAGATTTGGCGTCTAAGCTGGAGGGCTGACCGTTCACCTAATTCCCTCTAGAGTGACAGATGTGGCTCAGTGCCAGGGCCTTCTCTACGTTTCTCCCTTCCTATCTCTCTCTCGCTCTCTCTCTCTCAGAAGGGCTACGCCTCAGTGTGTGGGTGTCAGAGGGAGGAGGTTTAGGTGTGTTTATGAGTGAGGGAGAGAAGTGGCGTGAGAGATAGGAGAACAAGCTATAGGTTGAGTAGAAGATGGAGCAAGCGAGAGGTAGAGTGGGTACAGTCAGCGGGCTGGGTGTCAACCAATGAGCGTTTGGTGACGTGCAAGTGTGCGGTCAGGCATGCCCTGATGCAGGAGAAACAACGAGTCACCTGCCCATACAAAAACACAGCCAGACCACCACAGCCATCCTTCAATATCAGACCTGCACATTCCCACCACCACTTGCTCTTGGGGTTAAGACTTGTCGACTCATCACTAGGGATGTGACAAATGTACAATTTCTCTTAACATTTAAACTGACTTTCTTTGCCGATATTCTGTTAAAACAAGAACAAAATGCAGAAAATTCTAGGTGAATTCACAAAGCAGTGGCATTGACGCCAGCAACGGTTTGGGCCTCACGGTGTGTCCCTTAACATGCTGACTAGACCAGGCACATGCGTCCGCATGCTGATTTTGTCCATCCACACAAGACATGATCAGCACACACAGGTTAGAATATCAAAACGAACTCTAAACTATATTAAATTTGGGGACAGGTCGAAAAAAACATTAAATATTCATGGGTATTAAGCTAGCCAGCTTGCTGTTAGCTAATTTGTCCTGGGATATAAACATTGGGTTGTTATTTTACCTTAGATATAAAAGGTTCTATTTTCTGGATCTTTGTAGACTTTTGAGTCACAAAATCATTTGTACTCTCCTCCAACAATTAATACACAGAAAGGGGGAACCGTAGTTAGTTTCTAGTAATCTCTCCTCTTTCAGTCTACTTCTGTGGACTTTATATGGCGGTTCGCAACCAACTTTAAGGTGCATTTCCACCACCAACTGGAGTGTGAACCTCCGTTCATCTTTCAATCACCCATGTGTGCATATGCTCCTAAAAACCAATGAGGAGAAGGGAGAGGCGGAACTTGCAGCACTTCAAGTGTCAAAAATGGACTCTATTTTTCAAAGAAAAGCACATTGTCCATTAAAACATCATAAAATTGATCAGAAATAGTGTAGACATTGTTAATGTTGTAAATGACTATTGTAGCTGGAAACTGCAGATTTTTAAATCTACATAGGCATACAGAGGCCCATTATCAGCAACCATCACACCTGTGCTCCAATGGCGCATTGTTTTAGCTAATCCAAGTTTATCATTTTAAAAGGCTAATTTATCATTAGAAAACCCTTCGGCAATGTTAGCATAGCTAAAAACTGTTGTGTTGATTAAAGAAGCAATAAAACTGTCCTTTAGACTAGTTGAGTATCTGGAGCATCATCATTTGTGGGTTCGATTACAGGCTCAAAATGGCCAGAAACACAACTTTTCTGAAACTCGTCAGTCTATTCTTGTTATGAGAAACAATGGCTATTCCATGCGATGTTTCCAAGAAACTGAAGATCTTGTAGAACGCTGTGTACTCCCTTTCCAGCTACAATAGTCATTTACAACATTAACAATGTCTACACTATTTCTGATCAATTTGATGTTATTTTAATTAACCTTCTCACACAAATTTCTAAGTGACCCAAAACTTTTGAACGGTAGTGTATATATATTTTTTAAGGGGGTAGATCAGCTTTAATATTGCAGATTGTGGCTTCCATCAATGTAATTGTCTGCATAATCTTCACAGTAGCCACCCTTTGCCTTAATGACAGCTTTGCACACTTGGTATTCACTCAACCAGCTTCACCTGGAATGCTTTACCAACAGTCTTACGGACTTCCCACATATGCCGAGCACTTGTTGGCTGCTTTTCCTTCACTCTGTGGTCCAACTCATCCCAAACCATCTCAAATTGGGTTGAGGTCAGGTGATTGTGGAAGCCAGGTCATCTGATGCAGCACCCAATCACTCTTCTTGGTCAAATAGCCCTTACACAGCCTGGAGGTGTGTCGGCAAGGTCCGGAATTAACACCCGCAAAGCATTAAATGCGGGTAGATTTTCCGTTTGGCGAGTAAATCTCTGAAGGTTATCCGCCACAATGGCGGGCAAATATTTGTACCAAAATAGTAATGTAATAAAAATATCTGGCATGATGGCTCAGAGAAAATTACTCATGTTTGCTAGCAACAGCGTCTCGTGCTCCTAGTTTCGCGACACGGTGTACAGTATGGAACATCGGCTACTCGAGATCGCTCACTTGTCACTGCTAGCTACCGTTCATTAAATAGCTGTTGTGGCGACAATTACCTAAGCCAACCTTTGAAATGAAAACCCACGACGAAAAGGAGGAAGAATGGGGGTTTGGAGATAAAGGAGTTTCAAGAGGCCATAAAAAAAAACAGATGAAGATCGAGAACATTTGTGACCATGAACACAGCAAGTGTCACATTGCATGCGTGTCTGTGTCCCGGGCTCAATCGGAGCCTCTCATGACACCCTCTGACAGCTCTAAAAGGCAATGTCAGAGCAGACGAGAACGAAGACCGGCAATTGGCAAGAAGGTTAGACAACTTTCTGATTTCGAGTGGATGTGCGAGTAAGTGAAAATGTTGTTACTCTTGTAGCTAGACTACAGTCGGTAGTTGAGACAAGTATTAATGTCCACAAAGTTTGCTGCCTCAGTGTTGATGGCAATTTGCATATACTCCAGAATGTCATGAAGAGTGTTCAGATGAATTGCAATTAATTGCAAAGTCCCTCTTTGCCATGAAAATGATTGAGTCAGAATAACAGACTGGAAGCTTTAAAAGGAGGGTGGTGCTTGAAATCATTGTCCTTCCTCTGTCAACCATGGTTACCTGCAAGGAAACACATGCCGTCATCATTGCTTTGCACAGAAAGGGCTTCACAGGCAAGGATATTGCTGCTAATAAGATTGCACCTAAATCAACCATTTATCGGATCATCAAGAACTTCAAGGAGAGGTTCAATTGTTGTGAAGGCGTCAGGGCCGAGGAAGTCCAGCAAGCGGCAGGACGTGGCCTGGTGTCAAGAAGGGCAGCAAAGAAGCCACTTCTCTCCAGGAAAAACATCAGGGACAGACTGATATTCTGCAAAAGGTACAGGGATTGGACTGCTAAGGACTGGGGTAGAGTCATTTTCTCTGATGAATCCTCTTTCCGATTGTTTGGGCCATCCGGAAAACACCTTGTCCGGAGAAGACAAGGTGAGCGCTACCATCGGTCCTATGTCATGCCAACAGTAAAGCATCCTCCGACCATTCATGTGTGGGGTTGCTTCTCAGACAAGGGAGTAGGCTCACTCATAATTTTGCATAAGAACACAGCCATGAATAAAGAATGGTACCAACACATCCTCCGAGAGCAACTTCTCCCAACCATCCAAGAACAGTTTGGTGATGACCAATGCCTTCTCCAGCACGATGGAGCACCTTGCCATAAGGCAAAAGTAATAACTAAGTGGTTTGGGGAACAAAACATCAACATTTCGGGTCCATGGCCAGGAAACTCCCCAGACCTTAATCCCATTGAGAACTTGTGGTCGATCCTCAAGAGGCAGGTGGACAAACAAAACCCCACAACTTCTGACAAACTCCAAGCATTGATTATGCAAGAGTGGCCTGCCATCAGTCAGGATGTGGCCCAGAAGTTAATTGACAACATGCCAGGACAGAATGCAGAGGTCTTGAAAAAGAAGGGTCAACACTGCAAATATTGACTCTTTCCATAAACTGAATGTCATTGTCAATGAAAGCCTTTGACACTTATGGAATACTTGTAATTATACATCAGTGTACCATAGTAACTACTGACAAAGATCTACGAACACTGAAGCAAAAAACTTTGTGGAGACCAATACTTGTCATTCTCAAAAACGTTTGACCACGACTGTAGTACTTTTGTTGCTAGTTCTTTCAAGTCTATTTACGTGGTCCAGTATTGTAGGCTATTTCTCAGCTCTTGATTTTGGTTTACCTCAAAATAGTGTATAAATACCATAAAATTATAGGCCTACTGATGGTGACATGGATTTCCATGCTTTCCTACGGCTGTAACATTGTATTTGAGTATTTGTCTCCAGATGCTGTTTATATTTTAAAGCATTGTGACAATTTACTTTGCCAGCCTTATAGTGTTGATCCTTAAGTAAACAAAGGGTAGAAGGCTAATTTAGCACAATCAACTGCCAGCTATATTGGATAACATGATTGTATATTTGATTATTATTGAATTAATTTGATGTTTGATTGATTTGCAGTTTGGATAAGAGAAAAAAAGGAATCGCTGTGGGCTCAACATATAGAAATGAGAATCAGGCCAGAGTTCATACAACATTTTTTTTTTTTTTTAAACCTTTATTTTACTACGCAAGTCAGTTAAGAACAAATTCTTATTTTCAATGACGGCCTAGGAACAGTGGGTTAACTGCCTTGTTCAGGGGCAGAACGACAGATTTTTACCTTGTCAGCCCGGGGATTTGATCCAGCAACCTTTCGGTTACGGGCCCAACACTAACCACTGGGCTACCTGCCGCCCCATATTGCAGATGGCTCCACATTTCAGATGGCTACACAGACAGTTCTGTGAAAGAGGAGTAGTTAGTCAGATTCTGTCACAAGGGCAAGATCGAGTTGAAGTTTGTTGGCACCAAGTCGGTGGAGAAGGCAGACGTGGCACACATAAGCAACACCATCAGTGCCGACATGGGAGTGTGTGATGAGTGGGGGAGCAAGTTGTTCACTCTGGGAACAGATGGAGCTGCTGTGATGACCGGAGCCAAGAATGGTGTGGTCAGCTGGCTGAAGGGGGACAGGGCCTACATCATCGGCATCCACTGTATGACACACAGCCTTGAACTGTTCTGATGCCATCCGGTCCAACGTGATGTTTCAGAAAGTAGAAGACCTCCTCAGTGGGCTCTACACCTTCTACCATACCAGTACACTGAACAGGGCAAACCTGGTAAACTGCTTCCAGGCTCTTGGGCACACCACCTGGAACAGGAAATGGCTCTAGATTGCTATGCTAAGTACTGCAAAAGTCATCATCAATATGTAATGTCCAGTAAATAACAACACGGTTACAATTGGTAACATGTTTCAGTGCTTTATGCACTGATAAAATGTGTCATATCTAATAGTTTTTTTGAGACAGCAATTCATTGTCTATGTGTGTCTTTGTTCTTTATGTATTTCAGATTCAATCTGCTGATGCCCAGAATGTCCGAGGTGTCAAGCAGGCCAAGGCCAGGAAATACTACAGTACTGCGAGGGAGGCTGTCTGCTTCTGCGGCTTCCTGCATGACACACTAACACACCTGAGCAACATGTCCGCCTGTCTGCAGAGGTCCACCATCACCATAGCAGAAGCCCACAGCTCCTTGTGCTCAACACAGGCAGTACTTAAGAAGTACATAACCAGGTATGTTTATTTAAGCTGCAATAAGAAATACTTACCTTAAGAGAAAGGATTATGTCAATAAGAGGGAGCGAGTGTGAGTGAGTGTGTAATAAAGGAAAATTCTGAAAAGATTGTAAAATGAGCCTTTAAATCAGAGAAGGGACAATGATGAAGGCCAAAATGGCCAACAAATGAGGGAATTTCACTGACCAGAGGTGACAGGAAGACCCTCGTCACCTCACAGGACAAAATGCTTGAAAGGCTAGTCGAGAGTATGATTGACAGGTTCCAGGACGCCAGTGTAGGGGTCATGTGTGCCACCAAGTTGGTCAGCTTCACCAATTGAACAGAGTCAGGAGATGCAGCAGCAGGTTACTATGTTTTGTATTACAGGGCAGTCAGGTTCGGTTCAGGATCATATTTTTATAGTTTGAGAATTAAAACGGCATGCTTGTTGTAATGTATACAATTATTCTAGATTTTGGTGACACTGAACTAGAAACCCTGGTGGACCACTTCAAGCCTGTCCTGGAGACCTCTGGCATTCGTGTTGAAAGGATCCCTGACCAATGGACAGTCCTGAAGGTGCTGATGTACGAAGAGCCCCAGTCCCTGCAGAAGATGTCCTGGTTCAGTGTCAACAAGAGCCATCAGCATTCCTGCCCTGATTTGATGACATTGGTTGAACTGGTCCTGTCCTTCCCTGCCTCCACAGCTGAATGTGAAAGGGGTTAATACCATGAAACCGGTGAAAACTGATTGGCAGTCCAACCTAAAGTCTGATACACTGTCAGATCTCCTGATGGTCCAGCTGTCCTCTCCAGAGATCAGGGAGTATGATCCAATAAAAGCGGTGATGCTGTGGCACCAGGACTCTGTCAGGAGCAGGAGGCAAGACTTCATGGACCGTGCAAAGAGGGTGATTGAGGTAGAGAGTGAGGAGTCTGATGAGGTTTAAGTTGATTAAAATGAGTTCAAAACTTCTTCAGTTGTATTCATGCTGGGAAATTTAATCTAGCCACAGCCAAATTTAACCAGCATCTGATAAGTCTTTATTTTATCAGGGTATTTCTACTCAAAGTATATTATTTGCCGACCTGCTTCCCGTTTCCCCCTTTGTATCAGGAGAGCACCAGTTCTATTCACTGCACTACTCATAATTGTGTCTTACCATAGTTGTTGCCCTGTTTTGACTTATATGTACTCTTATTCATTGTATCTGATATGTTTTGTTTATTTCATTGTATGCCCACTGTTTGCCATTTTTGCACTCTGTACAGCACTTGGTCAACTATAGTTGTTTTTGTGTGCTCTACAAATAAACTTGATTTAATTAACATTCAAATAAAAAATTTTCAAACTTTGCTCTGACCTCTAAGTTTGTATTCAACATAATACCTTATCTCAATGAAATGTACCGAAATTAATGTATGTGAAACAAAAAGGCAATTTATTATTTTGACTGGTAGAAAATATGCTTGGCTAGTGGATTTTTTAATCTACAAAGTCCCCTTGGCAGATAAGCCAACAAGTTAATTTCAGAAACTGTGTGTTGGGCCATTGTCCTGTAGAAAAACAAATGATAGTCCCACTAAGTGCGAAACAGATGGGATGGCGTATCACTGCAGAATGCTGTGGTAGCCATGCTGGATAAGTGTGCCTTGAATTCTAAATAAATCAGACAGTGTCACCAGAAAAGCACCCCCACATCTCCTCCTCCATGCTTCACGGTGGGACCCACACATGCGGAGATCTGTTCACCTACTCTGCATCTCACAAAGACACAGCGGATGGAACCAAAAATCTCAGATTTCCACCGGTCTAATGTCCATTGCTCGTGTTTCTTGGCCCAAGCAAGTCTCTTCTTCTCTTTATCCTTTAGTAGTGGTTTCTTGGCAGCAATTCGACCATGAAGGCCTGATTCACGCAGTCTCCTCATAACAGCTGAAGTTGAGATGTCGGTTACTTGAACTCTGAAGCATTTATTCGGGCTGCAATATGAGGTGCAGTTACATCTAATGAACTTATCCTGTGCAGCAGAGGTAACTCTGGGTCTTCCTTTCCTGTGGCGGTCCTAATCAGAGCCAGTTTTATCATGTCGTGTTGATGTTTTTTGCGACAGCACTTTAAGAAACTTTCAAAGTTCTTGAAATGTTCCTTATTGACTGACCTTCATAGAAAATAATAAATTAAGAAAAAGGTGTCAAATAAAAAATAAGTAGGTGTCCAAACTTATGACTGGTAATAATATATACTGTATGAGCTACTGAATGTCATTTTTGGTGAGTTTGGACATTCACAAACAAAGACATTGTGCAAATAAACAAAGTTGACACGCATGCTTGTCTGAAGGAAGAACAGTACTGGCTTTGGAGCAGCATGTGTACACGCTGTGTGTGTGTGTGTGTGTGTGTGTGTGTGTGGAGTCGAGTCGGTAGGGCAACGGGCACTGCGCGGACAAGATGGGGGAGGAGCAGACGGGTCGAGAACTGAGAGGAGAAAAATGCAAGGAAATCAAAAGATAGCAGTGGCAGCTGTACAGATAACTCATCCAAAAGCTATGACTTTTCAAACACAGCAGAGAGCTAACATAATGATGCCCCGTCACCTTATTAAATCAGCCACTTAGATAACGAGCAAGTTAAAGTTAGGGGTCGCGTTAACGCAGAATTATACATTTTTCCACACAGGACAAAATTATAAAAACGCACACAAAATATCTTGCTGCGTTTTGTAAACGAAGATCTAAAATCTTTGTAATTTCTGGTCCGCATCAGACGAATTCTGTGCTCCAGTTGCACTTATCCACTCAGAGAACAATTCACAAAACGGGCATTCTATGAGCAGTCAACGCTCAGACTGATGTGTAGCTACATTCAGGTACTTTTCTCGGTGTAGCCAGCCTACTTTTCTCCGGTATAATGCAAGATTAACTTCAAGCAAAACATTAAGAAATGTAGCTGGTTACATTCTTTCTATGATAAACAGAAATATGATGTCCATGCACCGTTTAGCAAAAAATACCTTGCTTTTAAAATTGTAAGCTCATTTACTTGTGGCTGCCAGCCAAATAGCATTGCACTTCTGTTGTCATCTGATGAAAATTAAATTATTTTCTGTACAAATGTATTTTCTGTGAAGGAAAACTAGTTGCACATCCCTGATCACTATTGAAGCAACAAAAAAACGTGGCTTTCAATACAAAACGCACCCCTTCTCAATACACAGCTGGACCGCTTTCTCCTATTGTGCTATTTACAAACACGACTGCCTCAACTGGAACTACAGTAAGCTTCATAATGTAAAATAATGTGACAGGTGAAATGAAGTCAATCTGCTTTATCTCCTAATGTATTGCACAAGTTGATTGCAGGTATTTACTTAAGTAGCTACAAATATAACTTTTTTGAAAAACTTCAAATTGTTTCAACGGTATTGAAAAACCCTCCCGTGGCTATTTCAAATAACCCGGTATACTGTATACCACCCAAGCCTAGAACAAACACTTTCACAGCGAGCTAGCAAGGGACGGAGGGGATGGGCACAGTTTGGCCACAAAGGCAGAAAGCCAGAACCGTGCACTAGGCTTATCTATCGGCAATCAAAAGCTTTACCTCGCATTTCTTGGCTTACGGGGTCTCGCAGCTTCAGTAAAGCCTAGGGCCTATGATCAACAAATAGGCCAGGATATTAAGATGAGTAAAATGCAACACTAACAAAGTTCACTTCACGCTCTAAGGGTTTTTACACTTAGAACTTATGCCAAAATAGCCTCGACTACACATATAGTGCAATGAGAACTTTTTGACCTCGCACACTCGCCCAACAGTTTCTAGCCTCTAAGTAGGGCAGTGTAAACAGACTGGTCTCGTTTAACCAACACACACAGAAATGTTTTTGAAACAGCTGGAATGTATATTTTCCTTATTTTTTATTTGACTTTTGTAACTGAGTTACCTGAAATTGTAGTAACATCCTGTTACACTCTGAAAATGCTAACATATTTTAAAATCTCAAGTGATAAAAAATAAAATAAAAAAAAAGTGCCTTGACTGCACTGAGCCACCAAGGTCCAGGCAAGACGCAACTCCCCAGAGAATTATCAACATTTTCACAATTTGCCTTTACCTCATAAAGACTTGATATAGATAAAATTGGTTTGTTCTAAGGTAACTTCAATGCGGCAGCTAGCGTAAGCCTAAGAGCTCCTATGTAGCAAAGGTTCAGCTAAACATCAGCATTCAGCTACAGCCAGCACATGTGAGGACACAGAAATTATTTTGTTTAGCTAGCTAGTTAGCTTGCTAGCTAACGTTACATAGCTGTGTAACTTATATTATAATATGCATGACACTGATAACATTACTGTACTTTTATATTCGTATGGGAGGGGTAAACGTTCATTATTGATATGGTGACAGCACGTGAATTTTTTTATTTAACCTTTATTTAACTAGGCAAGTCAGTTAAGAACAAATTCTTATTTACATTGATACCCTACACCGGCCAACCTCGGACGATCACAGCCGGTTGTGAGTACAGTCTGGATTTGAACCAGGTTGTCTGTAGTGACGCCTCTAGCATATATGCAGTGTCTTAGACCACTGTAACACTTGGGAGCCTGAAGCATGTTAGTTAGCTAGCAGGAGTTAGCTGTGTATTGTCAGCTAATTTAGTGTACAGACGAGAAAACAAACCTTTTAATTTCCTGCACATGCTTGTGGATTGTTGCATTACTCAATATTGTAATATGTTTAGTAAGAAAGGTTGCTCAGATTGTTAAATATTTTGTGCTCGTGGCTACTGTGCTATTTATGGCCAATTTGAGCTGTGGACCAAGAACGTTGCCAGCCACAACTAAATGTAAGGCAATGTCATTTGAAATGAAAAGCAGAAATCTCTTCCGCCACTGCGATCTCTTGTTTTGGGAATAGGGTAGAAATTGACCCACTATGCTATGAACCTACTTCATATGGCGGAGTCAACATTTAAAAATCACACAATTTCCCACAGGCGTTTAGGCTATAAGACAGAAAATCTTTTGTCATAACTGCACTAATTGATTAACGTTGTGTGGGGAAACAAACGTTTTTCGATTAGGGATTTTCCCTTGAGGTTTAGGATCCCAATTTTGTTTAAATGCACACACCTACTCATGACAACTTTTATTTTTTAAACTAGAACATCCAAAACATAACTGCTAGTCGACAGCTCTGTGTCACTACCATTATACGCGAAACGAGATACAAAATGGACTGTAGCAAGTTGAAAAGCAACAGAATTGAGAGCGACTTGTTATTTCCCCCTCTGCTCTCTTGTTGGTTTAGATGGAGACATTTGTCCAAGAAATCCCCAAAATGTAAACAGGAGGCATTTCCTGTGGGTAACAAACCGGGCCTGGTTGTGAGGCCACGTCACATACACCAATAAAAACAATACAATTTTTACTTTCACACAAACACCAACAGTCAATGCATCATAATAATAGCCTTTCATTAGAAATACTATCAAAACATGGTAGTGCACTTGGATGGTAGGCAGACTGTGTGGGGGAGGAAAGTTCAAAAGTTGATTGTGTCAGATAGCAGTGAACACAGGTCTTTTCATAAGAGGAACTCTGCTGTTCTGGTTTGAAGGCTGGCTGGCTCTCCCAACTGCTGTGCTGCTATTGACACGAGCACCAGAGTGACACAAACAAGCTTATAATTACAAAATTGCTTATAGACTAGGGGAGGACTATTAAAAGTAAAATGATGAGTTGGAAAACGTCCTGAATTATTGTTTGTTTCATATGCAAAGGTATGATTTAAGTCAGAACAGATTAGTGAAGCAACAGAATGCTTGCCCAGTATGGCAGATGGAGTTTACAAAATGATCTTGTCCACACCTTTTTAACCAAGCCTATACAAAATATTGAAGCAAGCAAGAAATTATCTTGACACTGAAAAGAGAGCAAATTTCAGCCACTTAATTTGACGAGACTACAGAAGTAGCACGCCTACTTCTCACGCCATAATCACCCTAAGCTAATGATGGCTTAAGTTCTTTAGCTTTAATGATAACACAAATTAGGTAAACGTGTGAGTAGTAAGCCAGCTCAACTATGAGAATAGTTTCACTTCGGGGTATCTGAACTAGTTGTTAGAGGCTGTGGCCTCAAGGAATCAATTTGAAGTGAGTTAGCTATCATGCTAGAAGAGCAAGTGGTCCAAGTTTGTTGGCTACTGGCTAGACATCTGCTTGGCTAGACCTATGCTTATTGAATATGATACTAATAAAAGTAATTTTCACTTGACACTTGGCATGTAGAAAAGATACCCTGCTAAATAATTTGAAGACAAGTTAACCTTACAGATCAGTTAGAAGACAAATTACTTGAACTTCTGAAGTGTCCAAACCAAACTAAACATTTCAAGATGAATTGTCATACTCAACCGTCTGCTCTTTTCTTTGTAGACACAAAGCAGAGAGAAGTCTAATTGAATAAAACACTGCCATTCTAACTTCCAAAAGCTAACCACACTTAGTCTAAAACCAAAAGTTATGGTCACAGGGGTGTTATTTTTTAAATTACTCTAATTTCTGGGCTATGTGATTCAGCAGTGGCCTTAAGAGCCCTGTGGACTGCCATGGTATGGTAGAACCACCTGTGGTGTCTCCCTCCCTGAGCCCTAGCCCCAGAGTACAGGCAGTGTATCAGGTCCCAGCAAGGGGCCAGCTCTCCAGAGGCACACCACAAGCATTCATTTTATCTAACCTACCCCCCTCCCAGGGCCCCCTCCTTACCTACCCCACAAGAGGCATGCGCTTGAGTATAAATTATACCTCTGCTCCACTGGGGGAGAGTGAGCATGGTGAGGTGTGTGTGCAGACAGGGAAGAGGAGGGTATGGATGCATCTGTTGTAGGTAGCTAACTGCACAAAGACTGGATGTGAGCAGTGGGGAGATTGAGCAGGGCGCAATATGTTTGGGCTGGGATTTGAGTGAGGGGGCAGGAGGGGCAACGGGGAATCTGGTTGTTTTACGCAAGGCTGCCTTGTTAATGGACTTTTTTTTTTTAAGCAGGGAGGGGGAAAACAGGAAGGAGTTCTGTTTATGCAATCTGCTCTCCACTTTAAACACGTGGGCTTTAATACCTCCCCAAAAATCACTGTCCAAATCGGAGGCCTTTTCGTGGTCAAACGTGGGGCAGAGAGGAGGAGCAAGAGAGGGTGTATGTGTGTACGTGAAAGGTATAAACAGGCGGCGTGGGGAATAGAAGTTGTGATATATTCAGCAGAACTCCAGGGGAACAGTGTCACATTGCCTGCCCAACGGATGATATAGTTATGTTGAGATGACATTTGAGCAATTAACTGGCACCGCAAATAACATGTGCAATGCTAGTCTTAATATGGTCAATTTCACAGCTTCTGAGACGAACAGTACAAAAACCCAAAACCTCCATTTATCCCTCTGTTTTCAAGAATAAATTACAGAATTCCTGGGGCCTCAGGAGCTAAATCATTTTCCAGAGAGATGACTAACCCGACCATGCTGAAAAGTATTCAGTAAGTTAGTGGCTGGGTGGGAGGTGGTGGGCTAGACCTACACATTCACAGGAGAAGGCTGGAGCCTCCAGCCAGAGTTACTGGTTTTATGACACACTTCCCCAGGGCAGATGATTTCTGTCAGTATCCGACCTGATGCACTTCTGACAGAATGGAACAGAACGTGAGGTAGGCCTATACGTTGAGCCCAACCCTATGATCCATGGTTGGGTATTCTCATCATGTCTAATGGTTACGGTTGTGATCAGGTGTAGAGGTAATCTGACCACAGATCTGTGGTTAAGTGCGGCATGGGGCGTGTGGGACGAGAAGAGGATTACCCTGGGCCAGGATGGGGGTGGAGACTGTGCCTCACTTCCTCTTCCACTGCTACTCTGTGTACATTGTAGAGGCTGCCCTCACTTCTCACTCTAGTGGCTGGACTCAAGTCATGAACGGTGCATCCTTTTCTGCTGCATCACTGATAGCACTGGATAGGTGAAAGCGATCCCTTGTTAGTCTTCTACCGTATAGCTTTCACCTATCACTTACAATTGATAAAAGGACCTACTTAGATTAGGTCTATAAATCTCCTCTAGGTTATATCGAGATTCATTATACTACATATCTCAGACCCTAACACTTAACCACTATTCTGAATCTCAGCTGTGCCTGTGTTTGAATAAGAGAGGGGATAGTATTGTTGCCTGGCTACAAAAGCGCCTTGCTGCAGCCAAACGCTACATCACGCACAGTCGTTTCTTCTCCGCAATGGGTCTGGATCCGAGTACCTCTCCAACGATGTCTAGAACACAAAAACATTCTAACCATTTTGATTGGTCGCAGAAACCAATGGGTTGGGCAAGAGCCAGAACACAGGTAGGTAAAGCTGCGTTTGGAACATTCGTAGTTGGCTTTGATACTCTGATTGGTTAGAGATGATCCAATCGCTTATGACTTTGTTTTGTACAGCATACCTAATTTTGACATCACCACACAGATGACAACGATGGCAGTCTCAGAATGAAGTATGTTGCGAACGTAGAGCAGAAGAAGAATTCAGTTTGAGTAGTCAGGCAAATAATAGAGGGAAATGGCAATTCAATTAATGAATGGATAGGAGGAAATACCCTCTACTTCAGTCAAAATAATTAGATGGAGCGACTGCTGTATGAAAACTAGCCATCTAGAAATACATATTCGACAAAGCCACCACAGCCCTCCTGCTAACACTGGACCTGGAGAGGGCGCGGAGAGGAGCAGAGCGGGGACTGCGGGTGAGGGACACGATGACAGAACTATGCTCAACTTCTTCCACAGAGAGGCAACAACCACCACATACATTAACAAAATGGCAGCCATAACAATAAGTGGGGAGATCAGATCCACACAGACAGTGCCCATTGAAATCATACATGGGCTCAGTTGGGATTGAGAGTACCGCTGACACTGGGGATCAGATGAAGCTGCAGAGACAGGATTAGGACTGTAGTTCCAGGTGAAGGTGTTAGCCAATAAGGTAGGGAAGAAAGATGGGCCTAGAGAGCTGGTGTGTTTCTGACACACATTACTGTAACTCAAACCTAGTTTGAATCTGAATGAAACCACATTAGGTCTATTTAGAGATGTATGCCACTCAAACTGCTTTGGCAACAGACTGATTTAGTGGATATGGAGGAGAATGAAATACCTTTCCTTTTACACATTGGCTTATGACATTAACTATTTCGCCACAAATCTGCCAAAATATCGCTATTGGCCCCTTTCAAGTGAGAACTATTCTAAGGATAGCATGCCAACTATCTGCCTCTTCAAACGTGCCTCTGAGCAACTTAAATTGTCATAATAGTACTTAACATAATAAGTTGACTGCAAATTTAACGCAAGAAGCCCAAACATAGAATAATTTCAAACCTTGCTTACATTTGTATAAGCGCACATGTGAGTCTATTATGCATGGGAATACTTGGGAACATATTTCGAAAATGTAAATCACTTGGAGCTGATTTCCTGGTGTTTTCAGTCTTGTGTCTAACAATTAAATAAAAAAATAAAATACGCCCGGAAAACTTTGGCCCGCTAGTTGGGGAACCCTGATCTATGCAATTTGTGAATCGAACCCACTACCCTGGCGTTACCAGCACCATGCTCTACCAACTGAGCAACAAAGGACTACAGCGCAACTGAAATCAGGAGTTAAACGGTATTGCTTTCACCATTCCCCTTGTCCCAGGCTCGAACCAGTGACCCTCTGAAGACGACTGCCTCCCATTAAGCATTGTTACCCATCGCTCCACAAATGCCAAGACCCTTGCAGAGCAAGGGAAACATCTACTTCAAGGTCTCAGAGCGAGTGACGTCACAGATTGAAACTAGTGCGCAGCGCTAATTAGCTATTCATTTCACACAGATGCTTTGGACAGGCCACGGCTTCCCAGCATGCACTGCTCTACATACACATCAAAGCGGGGTGACAGAAACAATGCTAATTTTTACAGCAGAAACAATATGGCACTGTTCACAAGGGCCCCCCTAGTGTTCACTGTTAATAGGGCAACTATCTTAAAATGGTCAAAATGGCCACATCGGTTTTGTCTTTGTTTCTCTCAACTATCTCCCGCTTTGCATTTTAAGTTACGAGGCCAGCCTTTAGGGATTCACAGTGTATGCTGGTTAGGATCCTGTAGTTACATACGGGGCTAAGATCTGTGACATTTTTTTTGTTTGTTTTTACAGTAAACCAATGATTGGGATGTAAGAGAATTGCTTATATGCATGCATGACACTGCAAGTCCTCAAATCTGATCTTGCATACATCTTGTAAAACCACAGGTTCCAGACAAAAGAAAGATGAAGTGGCACAATATCATCAAAATATTCTCATGGGGAGAAGAGATACTTTTTGAAGTACACATGTCAGGTTGGAGCAGAAATTCCAAGTCCATCATCCTGCAAATGAGCTTGAACTCTTACGTGGCTATGAAAAAAATTAACCATAACCATGTTATATATTTAAAATAAATGTTTAGAGATAACATACTGCTTTATGATAAAAGGTTAAGCAAAAACAGTTGACTAGTAGTGGGGCACAAAGAAAACTGAACTCCACAATAACACTGGTGCCATTGCGAAACTTTTGTTCAACAGAACCCCACCACACTATACCGGCCCCTTGATAAAGTCAACGCCGCTATACAAGTCTGTCGGGGAAAAAGTACCTCAACAACCACAAGAAAATGCAGACTGTGAGAGAAGCCACAATATTGAAGAACAATGTTCCGCCCGCCATATACAGGGCCTCTTATCTGTTGGCGGAGTGGGCCGACATACATTAGAAGCTGCCATCTTAGGTTATAGACTTCGCAGAAGGTGGTGGTAGTATTTCGGTGATATTTCATGGGATGCTTGATTATCAATTAACGTGGCTTGGCAGTTTAACAAAACATCGTTATTTGCTATGCGAATAGTTTTTTCGTTATATTATTAAAGTAGTCACTAACAGTTAACATTAGCTGCTGGCAACCCGCATTATGCTAACGTTAGTTGACTGATCACAGCATAATGGAGAGAGAGAGCGCAACACGGTCGGGAAAATGTAGGAAAATAATGTCAGCTTGCATTTAGAAATTCATACACGCACAATGCAGCAGCAGGTGTTTTAAAATCGAAAATCGCTGGATGAACAGAGGGTAACAAGTTAAGGAAGTTATCCATAATACTGTATCTACACGTCTCTTGATAAACAAGCCCTCTAAAAAAAAACTTTAAAACGCGGAAACAAACTGCAACCGGTTTGCTTGCTGTTTACCAAAGTGGCATCGGGTAACATTCACCATCAAAGTAGCCCATTAGCACACGATTAGCCTTCGGGCTAGCAGAAAGACAATGAGGGCGATGATACAGTGGTCGAATGTTGGCTACGAGCGCAACTTCACTACAAGCAACGGGCCACCTCCAACTAGCTAGCAGCAGGCTAATTAGGCTACATTATTACGCACGTTTTGGACGGAAACGCACCGCTCACCTCGGGTTATTCCCTGATATGTTTAATTATCTCGAACCATAGGTGAAACTCGGTGTTTTGATTATAGTCCACGTACTTTAACTATTATATGTATACATCAGGGCGAAAAGATAGAAGCCTAACTAAAAAGTGATGACCGTCTGGCCTCAAGCAACCCCCTGTCCCTATCCATCGTCCTATAAAACACTACGGACAGGCTACTTTTCACCCCGTCGGTATCAAGTTAAATCCCATGTGAATACACTCAATTTATGAAATACAAGTTTAACTTTAGTCACAAAATCCGATTGTGTTGTTTGCAGTCACAAATGGCCTATTTGTAATAGTGCATCCAGGGAATCTCCCTCGCGCTAGCAATCCATACTAAGGTTAACTCACTCATTCATCTCGGCCACTGACTCACCTCTACGTTCAAGCCACCTCGTGTCTCACTAGCTAGCGCAACACACAATTAGCTAACCCAAGCTAACGAACACTCACTCTTGCCTATTGTACTACAAAGAAAAAAGTCACAATTCAAAAATGTTCTTAATTCAAGTTGTTCACATTTGTCTATGCTTATTGAGAGAGTTTACCGTGTTGGCCAATATTCCTCACTTGGTTACAAAAACTCAGGACTCACTCCGCTCAGTGCATCGGGTGTCGAGCTAAACTTGCTAACTGTAGTTAGCATTTTAACATAGTAATTTACGGACGTTCAATTACTTTTGTTCTAAATGAGAAAAAAGGGCTCACAATTTCCTGGTCAGAATACATTTTCCACTTAAAGTTATTTGTTAAATAGACGTCCCAACTACCAATCCAACTTCCATGGTAGATTAAAAGTCGATTGTAAGTGGGATCTAGTTTTCAAACATATTACTCTACATTTGTTATTTAAAGGTAAAAGAGTAACACACAACTCTCATTTACCATGTGAACAAACAAAACTGAGCGAGTATGGAATCCAACCATTTAAAAAAAAAAAGCATTGCTCGCTTACCCAACAAGCTTGGTCAGTTCAGGGTTTCGCAAATTAACTCCAGTAGTAGCTATCTCCAGTAAATTCCGTCCTGGTTCGCTAAAATATAAATAAATTCAAGTTATTTTATAATGTTCAGCGTGTCGTTTTCCCTTTCTCACCGACTCTGCCTCTCTCCTTTGTGCTAATTTCACTCAAATCGAGTTTAATCCGATCGATCCCGGCGGTCGCGTTCTCGAGTCCTCTCCTCCAGACATTCGCTCACCTTCTACGGGTAGGGGGCGCGTTCATGGCTCCAATGGATAAACATGCGTGCGCGTGATGACCCTACTGGGCTGTGACGAATGTGCGCTTTATTATTCATTTATTGTAAAATAGTAGAGGCGATTAAAGATAGGTATTTTCATTTCTTATTTCGGCGTAGGGTTGTAGGAGTTATTCATACATGTAGCGTGGTAATTTTGCAAATCAGTTTCCTTGTGTACAGATGCTAATAAAGCGTGGCAGAACAGATACATTTATATTTATATGACTGTAAGAAAAAATGTGTCGTGGATTCAAGTTGCTTCTGAAATGATAAACCCTGTCAATTTTAATGGGATAATAAAATCTATAAATACAATCTTTATTTCTGTTTCAACCTGAAATGATGGACCTGTAAAAGCTCAATGAATTTAAGACAAGTGTTCTCAATTGAAATGGATCTGTACCACCTGCAATGAGTGGATGTTTTTTATTTGTGTATGGTGCATAAATTCGACCCCGAGAATGAGTTTCATAATTCCATGTCAACTGCAGATTGATAATTATGATCATTAGAGATGGACATCATGCAAATTCACGATTCATATTTACATACTTTCTCATCTACCGAGAGCCTATTAATCCACCTGGACCCGTGGGCACGCACAAGGCCAACATGAGACCCTGTGGATTTAAGAGTAGTTTGAGACCTTTTGCACAGTAAAAAGCTAAACATGTGCAACTAATTGCGTTAGAAATATATCAAGATAAAGAAATACGTCTTTCGCACAATCACACTTTTGTGAAGGTATATTCCTTGATGCATTACACACTACAGTACAGAATAATCATCGGGCAAGTAACCCGGATGTCCCTTGTGTGGCCATTCATTTGCTTAACATAACAACCTGCCCCACAAGAGTATTTGATGGCGCATGCATTCCCTTTCTGTATGCCCAAGTCAACTGTATATCTTATTTATGCATGTAAATAAATGTAAATTATACATTTAGCAGTTTTTTGCACGTTAATTTAATAGTTTGTCTTTATAAATACATGTCGATTTTGCTTGTGGATATAATTTGCCTGTGAGAAGGCCATCTTGATTTCACATCTACTGTGAAGGGCACTACTCTAATTGTATTCACTAAACTCAAACTTTTATTTTAGAAATGGTTAATACAATTCTTGCAGGCATACTACCCCTACCGTTAGTTTGTGTTGACGTTCACAAATCTGTTCAACACAAGCTTTTCACATTTTATTCCTTTACTGCTTTGAAAAGCAGGTCATGAGAATGTTAAGGATTTGATGTGAGCTCACCTATAACATCAAACTGTTGCTGTGCATGACTACCAACAAAAGCCCATTTCAAGTTACATCCAAATGTTGTGGGATATAATGGGGTTGAGTAAAAAAAAAATCAAATCAACTGTCTCTCTTGCTGAGTGCAATCCACTCCCACCTGAAACTAATTTGCTGTACTGTAGGCCTATTTGAGAAACACCTAGCAGTGTTACTTTCATATAGGTTGTGAAATAAGGTGTATTTTCAGTAAGTAATGTTAAAATATTTTGTAATAACATAGGAGGCCAAGAAATGAAATCACACATTTGATGTGCAAATATTTGAATTGTACCACATTGGTTGCCTATACCTGGAAAGCATGCAATGTAGAGCAGAGAAGTGTGTTGTAAAAACAGTTTAATTGGTACTGGCTGCATATGGCCCCCTTTAGTTTGTGTTGATATTAGGGAAAGGGTGCAGTGATCATTTGGGAACGAAGCCTGCAATTCCAAAACTCCACACAGCTCTGAGGACATGTATGCTTTGTGTTTCACTTTATATATCGAGAAATCAGAGCTACAATACAGTATGGATCCATATATAATTGTTCCATTCATATACCAACACAGACACACAGAAAATAACTATAGAGACCAGAGGCAAAATATAAATTCTAAAAAGTAAATTACAAAATGTAAATTTTCAACAGCAATTTTTTCCCCACATGAAAATCAAATTATATTTCAGTTTAGAATGTTTTATTATAGTTTATTGTGATAGCATATTTTTTTTATTTTTTTTTAAGAATAACCAACACAGCAAATAACGTTGAGGGGGGGTCACATGTACTCCAGGTTCGTCTTTTCCCGCGCCCCTCTGACGACAGAAGAGATGTTAGCCTTAGTATCTACTAACAGAACGCACTGCCAAAGAAAGCAAGGCTGTACACTGCCACTCACACACACAGGAAAACGCTGCTCTGCACCGGCGCTCCACAGCAGACTGCATGAAAACCAAATTCCTGAAGAGAAAATATATATGCAGGCTTGTATGTATAAATAGACATACGCAGGTTGTGTGTGTGTGTAAGTACACATGTATGCATTTAAGCATGCATGTACTTTCTAAATCTATGTATACATTTAGAGTATGCAATGTGTGTTTGAATGTAAGAATGCATCTATGAGCATGTATAAGAATATGCAAAATATAGTTACTGGAATGATTCCTTCGCAACCTGGTTATGTTTCTCATATTTCTTCTGCTTTACCAATCTTCCCGTTAAGGCAAACAGCTGAGATCTCTTTCCCGAGCAGAGGTGATCATATTCTGGAGTTTGTGGTTATTGAACACAGGTAAACACAAAATGTTGGCATTAAAATAGAGAGCTGCAGAATATTGGGCCAGAGTTTCTATACAGTCATAGCAGATCTAGGGCACAGATATAGATAGGGGAGGGGGAAGGCAGGTGGCAGGACAAAACGTAAATTAAGTAAAATATAATCTTAAAAAGGTGTCAAAGCAGGGTTTTTTTTAGCAATACTGTTGCAGTTTCAAGCTCTATTCGTACAGTATAGATTTCCCAGCAAATTCATCAAAGAATTCTAGCTTGGTCAACACACACACACCAAAGCAATAAAGGATAACTATATATACAGAATGTGACTGATAAATACAGAATTAAAACAGTCCTGCTTTTTTTCTACTTTCTTCTTTTAACTTCTTCACTTTAGACATGGCCGCTGTTCCGACACAGCTCTATGTTATTTTCTCTTTTATTTCAAACTTCGAGTTCACCCCACTTTCCCCAAAGCTTTCATTCTCCCACACAAAACCGATTAAAATACTATCGATGAACAACATTGTAGTGTTAAATACAATTAAGCTTAAGTCAAAAGGGCAAAAAAAAAAAAAAAAAAAAACTTCATTGGGAGTGGGAAAAAAAAGAGACATGATCCACAACTGGTTGACAGATGTACAGATAGATATGATGAGTCCCGATCCTAAAGCATCCTGCCTGTTTTACCACAATAGTAACAACTTATCAATCTACAACCAAGACAGGCTCTAATGCTCTTACACAGAGTAATGTTTTGCCTCAGGAACAGGGTACTTTAACGTGTTTTGCTTGGTATTTTTGACTGACAGACACCTAGTATACGTTTAGACTCTCCGTTGGCAAGGCTGTAGGGAGGGAGGGGTTAAGAAAATGTTAGTGAGCCCGTCCAGTCCAGTAGAAACGCAAGGGGCGGGGCAAGGTGGGGTGGTTGGTTTGGGGGGGGGGGGGGGGGGGGGTTGAGACAGGGGGGGCGAGGGGTGTTCAGCAGCATCCCCCTCCGGCCTGTTGACCCCCCTGGCTACCGGAGAGAGTGGAGTTGGTGGCACCGTGCTGGGGCCCGATCTTAATGCCGTTAGCCTGCCGAGACAAAACCACAACACAATGCAACCGGTTAGTGGATTCAGGCAGTCAGGAAAATGGAATGTGATGATGGTCAGGTGTGATTCAAGTTTGAGGGTTGTGTTTTTATGGAGTGGATGAAATGGACATCATAACAAGCAATATCAATGGTGACAAATTCTCTTTGGCTCACAGTCAGTCCTTTGTACACGTCTCTCCCACACAAACACACACTAACGTACACAAGCACACAGCAGCAGCAGCGGCACTTTCATCCATCGCACTGCTTTCATCTCCCCAGCTCTTCAGTGGCTGAAGAGAGCGCAGAGCGGCTGAAAGGCAGCACTCCACTGAGCCTGGGCCGCTGTGGCTTTCAGCAGTAGTAGTAGCTCTTAAGGAAACTCTGCATCGCTCTAAATCAGATTTATAGTGTTAAGGGAGGAGGAGGAGGAGGAGGGGGTTCCTCACTATGTTTGCCAGTGAGCGTCGGGAATTCTAGCCAGGGCTTCCCCCTTCGTCAGTCAGCTGATGCGGTTTGGACCGTGTGCCTGGCCTCGCTTTTTCTCTCTCCCTCTCTTTTTTTCTTACTCTTTCCTACTACTCTAATAAAAAGCATACCCAATGGCTGCTCAGGGGCTCGCCTCCTTCAGGCAGGCTGTAACCTTGTGGGATGTGAGGAATTTATGCGCTGGCCAGTAGCCAGGGCTAGCAGAGTGAGGGAAGGAGGGAGAGAAGGGAGAAACGGAGGAACACAGTGGAAGTTTTGCTTGGCTCTGCTTCTTCTCTCCCTCCTTTAGAGAGCGAGATGGAGTGTGGGCTGCTGCAAATAAGCCGAGGTGAGAGAAGGACGCATTGTCTCAAAACTATGTGGCTAAGTAATAGGGTTAGCTAGCTAACACAATGGCTTTCTGGCCTTCATAATGACCTTTGTTAGATAGGACTGTATCTAATGGCTGTTCTGTCAAGGTTTTATCCTTATTTACTACCTCTTCATTAGGTTTATGACGTGGGCTTAGGGCACTACAAAGGGAGCAAGGGCGTTTGACGACTTGGCCATATCTCAGTTGATGACTTATAACGAAAAAGTCAAGCTATGTCAAGAAGATGGTATTTGTCAAAGCTGCAATGTACAAAATGGACACCAAATGTGTTTCTCTCTCATTCATGTCAAATTACCTCATTGTTGATGTCGAAGACACCCTCCTGAATCTTCTCATATATCTCCTTCGCTGTGTTGATGAATGCCTGAAAAGGAGATAGCCTAATTAGTACAGGATCAGGGCTAAAAATACACACAAAACAACCTAGACGTGACAGTTATAATAGATTATAAAATAGGGAAGCCTGCCAGATATCAAGCCTCGGACCAATCGAGCCATATATATATATGTGGGTCTGGTTGACTGAATAAGCCCTAAAGAGTGGGATATACAGGAGTTTAGGATGAGTGGTATTAGCGCATGAGGCTCTGGCTTGATGCCACAGAAAATACATCTACAGCACTCTGCTGTACAAACGACACGAGCAGACGTATAAACAGAGAAAATCATCAACTGTAATGATAAATTCGGCCTGTACGATCAGTTTCTTTCCGTTGTACAGTACAAACATTCGAAGACCAATGAATTGAGAGTTTTAGCCTGAATTTACACCCCCAGTTTAGGCTGTATCACCATAAGCTTATGTACACCTCAAAAACAAGTCTAGGGCAGGGCCCCCCTCTACAGTAAATGCTGACTGAAATTCATATTTTTAGTGTGAGGCCTGCTGCGGAATCTGAAAACAAATGTCCACCTCAGTGCAAGATCCCCAGGCCGGTCTCTACCCTCCCTGCCTCTTCACCCTTGAACGGCAACAGATGTCTCTCCCTCCGCCTGAGGTAGAGCGCCCCCACCTGGCCATAGAGGCCCAGGGCATAACACAGGGACCCAGTATTAGCCTAAGCACAGGCAGAGAGCACCTCTCTCTTTATATAATGCTTACCGTAGGAGCACAGGGTCAACGGAATATAAAGAAAGTCCACCCACCAACCATGCCGTCTAAAAGATGAGGCCTGATTGGCTTTCAGCTGTCGAGGCGGACGGTGGGTGGGGAGGTTATGAATATGGATGTGCGATGTACACGTCACGTCGCAGGGGGAGGGAGCTGAAGGAGGAGAGGTATCGGGAGGATTCAGGGGACACTAATTAGACAAATTAATCATACCAGGGGTTTCTGTAGGAGGGGAGGGGGGAGAGGCAGTGGGGGGGTTCTATAAACCAGTCTCCCATGCCTTAAATCCTCTGAAAGAGAGCCTGGCTACCAAGCACACTGGAGAACAGACGTGCATGTGTGCGTTGGAGTGTGTGTGTATTTCTCTGAGCAAGAAAGGGGGGTATATTAATAGGCAAACGTGTGATTGTGAGAAAATTATGTTGACATAACACACACACATACACACACACACACAATAAATAGCACAGTGTGAGCAGGAGGTACCTCTTCTACGTTGGATGCAGTCTTTGCGGAGGTCTCCATGAAGATGAGGCCGTGCTCTCTGGCAAAGGCCTCTCCCTCCTCCTTCTTCACCTCTCTCCTAGACTCCAGGTCACTATGGGGACAACAAAAAAAACACTGTTGATATATACAGTACCATAGACCTGTGTTACACTAGTATGGTCTTGTGCACCAAATGATTTGTTAATTCATTATGTGACTTTTGCCAGTTAGGAGATATGTCATCTAACTAGAGGAGACAAGAGCACACGCAGGGAGCAGGGGCTGTGAAACTGGGTGGGCGCATCTCGATTGTCAAAAATGACTTCCTCTCCCTTTTTCCTTTCCTTCATCTGCAATTGTATCATAACATTGACCTGGTGAAAGCAAATTACACAGTCAAGCATCCACCATTTTGATTTTACATAACCTACACTTTCAGATGTATTGAGGAAGAAGAGGAAATAAGGTAAGGGTGCCATTTCAGACCTTTGAGGCGTACCCCATTTAGTAGCCATGACAACCATGACAGGGTTGTTTGGTAACCATGAGTGGCAGGGAGATGAATCTGACCTCTTGTTCCCAATGAGCATGATGACCATGTTGGAGTTGGAATGTTGGCGAGCGTCCTCTAACCAGGTTGTCAAGTGGTTAAAGGTGTCCCTTCTGTAAAATAGGAACATTCAAGCAACACTGAGCATAAGAACACAATACATTGTCCTTTTCTAGTAAACTAATGCATACAAAAGTAATTCATTGGGTGAATGTAGGTCCCTTTCATAACAACAAAGGTTGATCCACATGAGCAAAATAAGGACATTGGGCGGGAGACATTGCTTTCTATTACATCCCGAATGTATTATACAAACATCAATCTCAATCGCTCTAACTATGGTTAAACTGAATTAGCGGGATAAGAGATTACCTTTCCTTTCCTCCTAAATAAATGTCAAGAGCAACCGTCATGACCTGAATCCTAGGGTAGGACCTTGGTTGAGGAAAGTTGACTTAGTTGCCAAAGTGGCCCTAGTGTTTATATAGAATGATAAGGCCTGGGGAGAAAATGGCCGCCAGACTGACCTTGTGATGTCGTACACTAGCAGGGCGCCTGCTGCCCCTCTGTAGTAGGACCGGGTGATTGAGCGGAATGATTCTTGGCCGGCCTGAGAAAACACACACACAATTAGCACCAATGACAAAGCTCAGCACAGAAGCATAGTAACCTATAGTTAAAGGGTACAAAGAAGAGCCAGCAGTACTACAAATCAGTAGTAGCAGGGTTAGACTATTTTACAGTTGAATCGTCTATCGATGATTGTTTGACAGCCATCGTCGATGGTGACGACATCAAGATGTCACAAACGATGGTTTTGCATATTTGAATTTGCCTGCACTTCTGGAGTCAGGCAGTGCACAACAGCGCAGCGCAGTTAGCACACAGCAGGGCAAAACAGTAGTAGTAAGCTGAATATACTGTAGTAGTATCCTGTCAGTTGTATCTTCTTTTTTCATTGCTTTTAGTATATCGAATGTGCAATACGTGCAGTTATGTAATTAAACCCTGCACTAAGGACTGTATTTTAAGAGAATTACTATTATTACCCCAAATGATATAATACACACATTTAGCTATTAAAGTATCTCTTCCTGTCATTTACCTGTACAGTTTGTGTAAACATGCAAGTATTCACTTATCTGTAAATATAACTGTATACCTAACTGTAAAGCTAATTTAACCATGCAAAATTTTCACTTACCTGTTCATTTACCCAGTCTGTCTATTAAGTAAACTATTATTACCCTCGCTCATATCATACGCATTTTTAGCTACTGAAGTATTTCTCTGCCATCGACCTGTATAGTATAGTTAACCATCCAACAATGTATAGTGTACATATTCAGCCAACCACTCATACTATGCAATGTCCTTTTATAGCTTTTTTTGCACTCCAGATATCTTGTATTTCTATACTTTTTCATACTGCCGCTCTATGTATCATGTACCGTGTATCTGTCTTTTGTGTACTTTCGTTGTGGCATTTTGCACCTGCCCTGTGTTTTTGTTGTAGCTGCTTGACAATGAAATTTCCCCCCCGGGGGATCAATAAAGTACCTATCTATCTATTATATCATACACACATTTAGCTATTTAAATATATCTTCCTGTCATTATGGGGCGGCAGGTAGCCTAGTGGTTAGAGTGTTGGGCCCGTAACTGAAAGGTTGCCGGATCGAATCCCTGAGCTGACAAGGTAAAAATCTGTCGTTCTGCCCCTGAACAAGGCAGTTAACCCACTGTTCCTAGGCTGTCATTGTAAATAAGAATTTGTTCTTAACTGACTTGCCTAGTAAAATAAAGGTTAAAAAAAATTACCTGTAAAGTTAATTTAACCATGCTAAAATGTTCACTTACCTGTTCATTTAACCAGTATGTCTATTAAGTAAACTATTATTACCCTCGCTCATATCATACGCATTTTTAGCTATTTAAGTATTTCTCTGCCATCGACCTGTATAGTATAATTAACCATCCAACATCCACCAATGTATAGTGTACATATTCAGCCAACCACCCATACTATGCAATGTCTTTTTATAGCTTTTTTTAAGCACTCCAGACTTCTTGTATTTCTATACTTTTTCATACTGTCGCTCTATGTATCATGTATCTGTCTTTTGTGTATTTTCTTTCTTGCATTTTGCAACTGCCCTATGTTTTGTAGCTGCTTGACAAAGAAATTTCCCCCCGGGGATCAATAAAGTATCTATCATCTCAAAGGAGTCTTACTCCAAGTGCTCAAGAGTGTGTTGTGACAGACCAAATGCTGTTCATACCAACAGTTTCTGGTATACTGTATTACTAGGGTCAGAGGTTCTTCTGAGCCCAAGTCCTGAAAAAGTCCTGGCTCTAGCAATGTTTTACTCATTCATGACCTGCCTAGTGCCTACCCCACTCCTCCAGTCCAGGCTTCCCAGTGCCTTTCCCTAATCCATACACATTCCTAACACAATAGAAATTCCCAACTAGAGAGCCATTACTCCAAACTCGAGCTTCCTGATTTTCCCTCTGCAGCTAGGCAGAGCACAGGCAAGCCCCTGTCACTGAGTACAAAAGGCTCCTCTCTTTCTCTGCATCCCAACCCTGACTGACTTGACTCTTCACAAAACAAGGGGCCCACTGTGTTCCACACAGCCCGTAATATGACATTCTACCGCTTTGGCCAATCACAACTCCCCGTTCTCTCGCACTCCACAGTCATTGTTGGTTTGTACAGCAGGTAGGCAAACCAGACCTGTCGATAGATACTATTGTCAGTGTGTTATAAGATGGCTTCCCTAGTTAGCGGCTGAGGACTATTGAGCCTTGATCTTCTCTACATCTTCTGTTCTCTTCTGGCCTGGCAGCAGGTGAGTGAGAGCCAGGCAGCCAATGCTCCAGCACATTTGAATTCAATAAGGCCCAGTCAGTCCCTCTGTTGCCACAGAATAACTGTCCCCAGAGGCAGCTGCTAACATTGGAGCTAATGGAGGCCATTGTGAATAAATGATGAATGACACTTTTATGCCTGCCATCTGCCAGAGCTCAAAGGTTACAGGAAGGCCAGAAATGCAGATTTTGGCTATTACATCACCCCCAGGCAGGCAGTGCATTCCGGCTCCTCCTCCTGTGCTCACACACACACACACACACTGATAAGGCTACACAGACAGTACACACGCCCTGTGTTTGATTGTGACTCTGTCTTGGCAGGGTGGACATGTAGTGGTCTGGGGATGTAAGCTAAACCACAGAGAATTCTAATGGAAGAGATATTCGTAGTGGTGTGTTGAAAATATCCATAAGATATTATTAGGTTGATAACCAAAGTTCGCAATCAAAGGTTGTCGTCTTTATCTATAGATATTACAGTTCCGTAATTTACAGGAGCAATTAGGGTTATGTGCCTTGCTCAAGGGCACATGGGCAGATTGTTCACCTGGTCGGCTCAAGGATTCGAACCAGCGACCTTTCGGTTAATGACAGGTCCAACGCTCTTAACCGCTAGGCTACCTACCCCAACTCCCTCAGCATTAATTTCAGCTGAATTCCAGCCTTACCCTTTTCATCAACCAAAATGTACCCAAGTTACCATGTGGCCTAGTAAGCAAACAGCAGCAGCGGCAGGCTCAACATCTGTGGCCCAGAAGGCCTCTCTAGGGCCTAGGACTGCTACCACCACCACCACCACCATCCATCAGCATTAGTGCTGTGGGATTCTATTCTTATTTGAAGGGCTGCGTCTCCCCCTACAGGTCAATAGACATATTACACCTACACCAGATCATCTCCAGTAGTTTTCATATTTTCTCAGCACTGTACAGGGAATCACCAGAAGGGCACAATGAGAAATCTTAATTATCACTTCACACGACAACCTTCACTTATAAAACACCAGTCAAATTCAAAATAGAAAACTTCTCACAAGGACAAAGCTGAGAGACTATTTGAAGAGGGTGAAAAGTGAACTGAAACAGAGAACTGACAATGCTGTTGTGCAGGTGCTGTCATTATTTTCTTTGCAGCATGCTGACACACGTGCTGAACGAAATGTTCACTGCATATCAGAGGGGGAAAAAAATAGCTAGTCCTTCTGTACATGAGTCCATTAGGGAGAAACAGCACATTGAATCTAATATTAAAGACCATTTAAATGCTGTATGTGTTTAGGATTTCAAAGAAAATACAACATATTAAACTTGTCAGGTTATATTGGGTGAATTACATATAAGTGCAATTCAGATATGTTAGGTCTGTTCAGATAAAGTTCAATTTAATTGGGACAGTATAGTACTGGATATACTGTTAATTGTGTAGACACACCTCTAAGAAAACAAGTGGTCCAAACCTCAATCATAATTCGTTCAATATTAATATTTTGTACCATCGAAGGTCGAGAGCCGTGCATCATAGGAAACACGACCCCATGACAATGTCCGCTTAACCCTGAAGCCAGAAGCACCAATATGTCGGAGGAAACCTGGCGACTGCGTCAGCGTGCATGCGCCTGGCCCGCCACAGGAGTCGCTACAGCGTGATGGGACAAGGACATCCCAGCCAGACAAACTCTCCCGTAACCCGGACGACGCGGGGACAATTGTGCGCCACCTCATGGATCTCCCGGGCGCGGCCGGCTGCAACACAGCCTGGAATCGAACCAGGATCATTTGAGTTTTATCCTTGTAGGATGGCCAGGAAAATAGCATTGCGTCAGCTAGGCTGGATGCTGTGATAGAATAACGACTGACAGGCTCACTGTTGAACTCGTCTTTCTACTCGAATCCAGAGGACGACTGATATCGGTTTTGAGACATTACATATTTTAGTATACCCTTTTCATTCATGCAAAATTCCTGTTATTTTTTTAAAAATGTCTCACAAAAACAAGCGTATGTCTGAAATGTCAACAGACCACTGAGCAAACGCACGTTTTTTTTATTTTCAAAGCCTTTCACATTTAATTCCACTCATGTCATGATATTTCTGTGACTCGCGGAAACAACTTTGTAGACGACCACAGAAACATGTAAAAATGCTCAAAAGTTACGGTGAGAAAGCGGCACCGCTCTGTCAGAGCTTGTGCTTATTATCGAACATATCAGTTTACAAAATCTGACTTTTTGGATATAGTGTTAAATTAATCATATTTGTCTTTGTAAATGCATTTATAACATAAGAAAGCGTGTGTTCAGCCACTCTGGGCAGAGCAGATGGACATTAATACATTTTTCTTAATCGTTCCTGATAATTGGATGCTATCACAAACAGTCCCAAGGCATTGCACAACATTTTGAAATATTGTGCTACACTGTGCCCTAATGAATACCACCAAGGAGTTGAATGTATTCAGGTAAAATCACATCTGTTCATGTGGTACGGGACAGGTATCTTACCGTGTCCCAGATCTGCAGCTTGATCTGTTTACCGTCTATAGTGATCATCCGTGCCCCAAACTCCACACCTGGGAAAGACACCCCACCACCACCAGGTTACATAGTCAGTCCACAATTCTGCACGAAAACACTGTTAGTCCAGCAGTTTTTCATGACCATGTGATCTGACAAGGGGAAAAAATATGGGCCCTAGTTCTAGGCTAGTGTTTCATGGTCAGGTCATGTGGTCAGGGAAAAAAAAAAACTGGTCTTAATCATAAGCTAGCTACCTGCTTCCACCACAAATACGCCCTGGCTAAAAGCTTACGGTATAGAATGGTTGAAGCTGAGATTGTCTCATCTACTACAATGTCAGACACTGGCCAAACCGGTACACATTAAATCATATTAAAATGCAAATACATACTAGCTCTCTCCTAATGCCAACGCATCTCCCTCATCTTCATAGGTTAGACCAGAGGAGAGGGATGAAAACCCTTTAAAAATTTATTAATACGAGGGGATCTGAGCTGAGATGATTTAATTGAGGTCCCTCCAGTGCAGCTAGGCAATGCGGAAGCCGGATACATTTTAAATCAGTCGGTTGTTAAACGTTCTAATGAATAATGACGTGTGTGATATAAAGGAGACTTACCGATAGTGAGATCGTGCACCGGCTGAAACCTCTTGTCTGTGAACTGTAATAATAGGCATGATTTCCCAACACCTGCAAAACAAACATGCGCGGTTAAACAGAGGCACACACAGGAACAAATAGGAACGCCGTCTGCATAAGGACAATTCCACTGTAAGGAAATCACGCCGAGAGTCAGAAATGTCACTTTAAAATGTAAAAGTTTAACAAACCATACAACTATGAACAGACTACTTTAAACAATTCAGATAGAACATTTGACAAAAACACACTTTAACTGGAAGAACCATGAAGATGCAAAATTGGGTAACAATATTAGGGTTTATTCTGTTACCAAACTTAGCATCTGCACTGTTCTTCCAGTTAAAGTGTGTTTTTGTCAAATGTTCTGTCTGAATTGTTTAAAGTAGTCTGTGCATAGAGTTGTATGGTTTGGTAAACGTTGAAATCAATGGATTTTGTTTGGCATACATTATAAAGTGAAAAATCTGAGTCAAAGCTTAATTCCGTTAACGTAGAATTACCCACGACTAGGGTTGCACATTTTGGAGAATATTCAGAGGTGGAAACTTTCCGTGGGAATGAACTGAAATATATGCAAATTCACCATTTAAATGTAGATGTTTTTTTGCATTGGATACATTTACCATATCATACGGAGGCCGAAACAGAAACCCTTACTTTATCATAAGTAGACAATTGCAAATGATTAAATCCTTCCAATAGAATTTTTAAAAAACAATTTAGTTACAAATTGAACTTTAATTAAATGAGTTGACTCTTCACATGGGATGATTTCACTGAACAACAAAAGAAAGGGAATATTGAATGATCCCCAATGATCGATCGCATCTCCCAAAAATTATAGTCTAGAAACTAAAGCTTTGGTTGTCTTCCTCTCAGGCTTCCATGTCTTCTCCCTGGACCTCCTCAATGTCCACCTCTTGAACATCAGCCTCTGAAGCCTCATCTTCACTTTCACTTTCCAACCTTGTTGAGGATGGCTCGTTGTCAGGCTCAAAAAGCCTCAAATTTGCCCGGATGCCCACCAATTTATTAACCCTTGTATTGGCCAGCCTGTTGCTTGCTTTGGTGTGTTTGTTCCCAAACAAGGACCAGTTGCGCTTTGAGGCGGCTGATGTTGGTGGGATTTGGAGGATGATGGAGGCAACAGGGGAAAGAGCCTTAGATCCACAAAGTCCCTTCCAACAGGTGGCTGATGAGATATGTCCATCCCAAAGCCCTTGCTTGAAAGTGTACTTCGCCAGACTGCCAAGAACCTTGCCCTCATCCAGGCCAAGGTGGTGAGACACGGTAGTGATGACACCATAGGCCTTGTTGATCTCTGCACCAGACAGGATGCTCTTGCCAGCATGCTCTTGCCAGCATACTTGGGGTCCAACATGTACGCTGCGGCGTATATGGGCTTCAGGCAGAAGTCTTTACGCTTTTTGATGCATTTCAGAACTGCAGTTTTTTGCTTGGAGCAACAGTGAAATGGGCAGGGCAGAACAGATTTCTTCTCTTATATCTGCAAGCAGAGTCTGAACATAAGACAGGATGGCATTGTCTCCCTCAAATCTGTGCAATGGCTACTGCTATAAGTTTCAGGAGTTTCAGGCTGCTTACCACTCACTCCCAAAATAAATCATCCAGGAGGATCCTCTGCAGACTGAAATGGCCATTTCTTGGAAAGACTACTTCCCTTCCAGGAGACTGTCAAACATGATGACAACACCACCCCAATGGGTGTTGCTGGGCAGCTTCAATGTGAGGGTCTTATTCTTCTCACTTTGCTTGGTGAGGTAGATTGCTGCTATACCTTGATGACCCTTCACATACCTAACAATTTCCTTGGCTCCCTTGTAGAGTGTATCCATTGTTTTCAGTGCCATGATGTCCTTGAGGAGCAGATTCAATGCATGAGCAGCACAGCCAATAGGTGTGATGTGAGGGTAGGAATCCTCCACTTTAGACAAAGCAGCCTTCATGTTCGCAGCATTGTCTGTCACAAGTGCAAATAACTTCTGTGGTCATTGATGACTGACTTCAGCTCATCTGCAATGTAGAGACTGGTGTGTCTGTTGTCCCTTGTGTCTGTGCTGTTGTAGAATACTGGTTGAGGGGTGGAGATGATAATTAATAGTTATTATTCCTTGCCCACGAACATTCGACCACCCATTGGAGATGATTGCAATACTGTACAGTCTGCTTGACCTTCACTTGAACTCTTTTGAACTCTGCATCCAGCAAATGAGTAGATAAAGCATGTCTGGTTGGAGAGGTGTATGCTGGGCGAAGAACATTCAGAAATCTCTTCCAATACACATTGCCTGTGAGCATCAGAGGTGAACCAGTTGCAAACACAGCTCGAGCAAGACATTCATCAGCATTTCTCTGACTACGTTCCGCCATTGAGTCAAAAAAGCTTCTGATTCCAGGAGGACCATGAGCTGTTTCTATCGATAAGGTGCCTGATTCATCCTTTTCACCTTGAATAGAAGTAGAGGGACTTTTGTCCGAGGCTGCTTGTAGTGAGCGCTGAGGGAACTTTATGCACTTGGTCAGATGATTCTGCATCTTTGTAGCTTTCTTCACATATGATTTTGCACAGTATTTGCAAATGTACACAGCTTTTCCTTCTACATTAGCTGCAATGAAATGTCTCCACACATCAGATAGCGCCAGTGGCATTTTCCTGGAAAGATTAGAAACAAAATGAGTAAAAAATAATTATTGAACCTTTATTTAACTAGGCAAGTCAGTTTAGAACAATCTTATTTACAATGAAGGCCAACCTACAAGGTCAGCCCCTGGAGCAAATTAGGGTTAAGTGCCTTGCTCAAGGACACAGACAGGTTTTTTTCACCTTGTCGGTTCAGGTATTCGAACCAGCGACCTTTTGGTTATTGGCCCAACGCTCTAACCGCTAGGCTACCTGTCAAGCCTGAAAAGCATGTGATGGAAGAATGCACTGTGCATGCAGAGGGTTGCAATTCCATTGAATTGGGGATAGTTTAACCAAAATATGCCACAAGACCTAGAATTGCCTTATGTGTATCCCACAAAAAAGGTTCACTGTTATTTCTTTTTTCTTCATTTCTTTCTTTTATTTAACCTTTATTTAACTAGGCAAGTCAGTTAAGAACAAATTCTTCTTTACAATGACGGCCTATACCAACCAGACAATTTTTTTTTTTCACCTTTATTTAACCAGGTAGGCCAGTTGAGAACAAGTTCTCATTTACAACTGCGACCTGGCCAAGACAAAGCAAAGCAAAGCGACAAAAAACAACACAGAGTTACACATGGGAAATAAACAAACGTACAGTCAATAACACAATAGAGACTATATACAGAGTGTGCAAATGTAGAGCAAAATGCAGTAAGGTTAGGAAGGTAGGACAATAAATAGGCCATAGTGGCGAAATTAGTTACAGATTAGAATTAACAATGCTGGGCCAATTGTGCGCCGCCCTATGGGACTCCAAATAACGGCCAGTTGTGATACAGTCTGGATTCGAACCAGGTAGTCTGTAGTGACGCCTCTAGCACTGAGATGCAATGTCAGACCACCGCGCCACTTGGGAGACCTATAGCTTGTCCCCAATCTTTTTAAATAGTGAACAAACATGTTTTTAGCACTTTTATTTCCATGACTGATCAAAACTCATTTTCTCATGTAATGTTTGGAACATCAAAACATATAGAATCGTGAGAATTGCAATACATATCGTATCGGCAAGAAAGTATGGTGGTAATATCGTATTGTGAAGTCCCTGGCAATACCCAGTCCTAGCAGCTGGTCTCACGCACATGAACGTCACTGAATCTCAGTCTTTAATATGATGATGTTAGACATCAGAATAATAGAAAGAGAGTAAAATGTCAGACTGTATCAGGCACTACAGCCCTCTGACTACACCCACACAATGACAGAGAAGCTCAGTCAGTCCTGCTGGAGCCTTCGCACTAGTTAGCACATCAAGAGGCTGATTGTCATGCGTTTCTGGAATAGGTAGAGGATGCTTTAAACCACTGATTCAGGGTCAGATATTGTTTCATCCCCTCAATGGTTCAGTTTTGGAGTGGGATAGAGTTATCCGAGCTTAGATCTGTGGTTAAGAAGAACGATTTCTTCTAAGCTTGTTTCTTCAGAAGGACCTATATTAGAGGCCATGTCAACATGATGAGGACGCTCCTGATAGGGCTGGCCATTTAACCCATAATGTCAACCCACAAATGTAAAATGCCACGACTCATGAGGTTGTTTGGTGTGATGAAACCAAGATATTCCTAGGTAGCACAGACTATAATGAATGCAAAATGTGCCTAATGATGGGTAGCTCAATCAATTCTTTACAAAGTAGACTTGGGTCTAAATATAATGTGTGACGTGCTCCTGCGTGAGTGAAAATAATCAAACATGACCGCGAAACACACCGCCATACAGTGGAGGAGGTACCTGTGAAAACCTGTGTACGGCACCACATGGTTACAATGCAAACAGGTAGGGCCGGGACGATACCAGTATCGCAATACTCATTAGTATTGTGGATAAGGAAACGAAACACGAAGTGGATTTAACTTCTTCAGGAAAACAGACCTAATGTTGGAAACAAATCATTATGTTGTCATCCAGAGTCACATTTATTTATAGCACACAATATTTTACATACAGCAGAATTTTTAAAGGACCAAAGAGTTTGGTCTGCCTTGTATTTTCATTTTTGCAATGGAAAAAAAATTGCGTTGATACTGGTATCGTCAAAGCCCTACAAACAGGTGAAACCTCCAGGACATCAGAGAAGGCTTTCATTAGTGTTTCTATGGGTTACCACTGCCGTTGCTAAGCAGGGGAGCCAGGGTGATGGAAGACATCATGAAAAGAATGTACAGAAACAACAAAACAAAGTCACCATTAGACAACATTAACATGCACCTGCTAGCCAATCAGCCTCTAGCTCTGAATAGATGTGTTTATCTGGTTCTTTAGTGGTCAGGTCATTATTGTTAAACAGTGGTACTGCTAGTTCAATTAGACAGACCTGACAAATCTAAGATTAGCCTAAGCAACCTGCAGGCTAATTGCTATATTAAATAATGAGATGAACATAGCATACTTTGAGGTTGGACAGGAGGGGATTCTCCACCATCACAACATCACTTAATCTAGCCTATTAACCAACAATAGGATATATCGAACAGCTCCAAGAGCTGGGATAGCCATACCTAAACTGCAGTCATGTAGAATGTGAGTGAGCAATATGATAGCTTGGGTTGCAGGTGCTCACATGATGGCCTACAGTGAAGCCAGGGACGACACAGGTCTGCGGTGTTGCAACTGGACAAGTCCGATTACTGCTAGGCCTAGTATCAGCGGCAGAGAGGACAACAGGAGTGAAATCTGCTTCCAGTATGCTCTGTCTTTCATGCCTGCTTTCAGAGAGTGAAAACTCCCATTTAAAGATGTTTAATGATTGAACAGTGTCCTTCGAGTTTCTGACTAGGAAAAAATGAAGTATTTCTACTAATTTGCTAGATGCTGAGGTCCAGGGGTAAAATAATTTTTGGACAGAAAGGGACATGGGCCTTGGCTACTTAAATGTGTACAGAACAGAGCTGGTATGAAAACAGAAAATTATTGACGCCAACCATACCAATAACCTATCGTCCATGGCGATAAGTACCCTATATTAGAGAAATGTGAAGTTTGAAATTAAATAAGTCTGCTAATATGAGTGAATGTTAATGGGAAAATGGATGGCTACAACCATAAAACCAGTAGTTTTTTTTTTTTTTTTTACTGTGGTGCACATTGTTATAAACATATCGTTAAATTTATTGTTATCGTATTAACCCAGGCAATTTACACTACATGACCAAAAGTATGTAGACACCTGCTCATCGAACATCTTATTCCAAAATTTTTGGCCATTAAAATCATGGCCATTAATATGGAGTTGGTCCCCCCTTTGCTTCTATACAACCACTATTCTGGGAAGGCTTTCCACTAGATGTTGGAACATTCCGGCAGGGACTTGCTTCCATTCAGCCACAAGAGCATTAGTGAGGTCAAGCACTGATGTTGAGTGTTAAGATTTCCCTTCACTGGAATTAAGGGGCCTAGCCTGAACCAGGAAGAACAGCCCCAGACCATTATTCCTCCTCAACCCAACTTTACAGTTGGCACTATGCATTATGCACTATGCATTCTCCCGGCATCCAACAAAACCAGATTTGTTTGTCGTACTGCCAGATGGTGAAGTGTGATTCATCACTCCAGAGTACGCGTTTCCACTGCTCCAGAGACCAATGGTAGAAAGCTTTACACCACTCCAGCCGACGCTTGGCATTACGTAAGGTGATCTTAAGCTTGTGCCCGGCTGCTCAACCATGGAAACCCATTTCATGAAGCTCCCGACGGCAGTTTGGAACTCTGTTCGCAGCTGAGTTGCTGCAATAGTACTTCTAAATAGTGACAGGTAAACTAAAAACTCATGGGCCTATTTTCTGCTAAACTCTAGTAATGAGTAATTACACAAATAAACTTAAGGAGTAGGCCTAACTCTCCTAGATGTAGGAGAATCTGGAAAATAATGCACTGACAGATTTGTACTACTCCCAAATGCTAACCGCTGAGTTTTGGGTTGGTAATGACGTCTTGGTTTTGAAACAAGCGTCATATGATGTGCTGTCAGCATATACTTAGTCAAATTCTCCCCTTTCATCTTAGAGAAATGCAGGGGCTCGTGCTGCTAAATCTGTTTTTGGCTTTCCTGTGTGCAGGATACACTTCCCTTCACTGATACTTTTAAACAAAGTAAATCAGTAAGTGGTTGCTTTTAAAGGCCTCATACACCCTTGAATTTACAGGCCTTAGTGATCAATCACTAAAGTGATTGAAATCTTAGCATCACTCCCTGTGGACTAGAGAGAGCAAACAGGTTACAGGTACACTTAATGTCAGGTGAACCAGCTACATGTGTCCATTTCTCAGCATCATCATACACTGACATTCTCTCTCCAGTTAAATGTAACCTATCTCAGTATCTATTTTGCACTGGGCAAAATCCTGAGCCATTAGGCTATTTCAACAAGGGTCCGGGTTGAGCTGTTAAGCAATAGTCGGATAATTACATTTATCTAACCAAATAAGAGTTAAATAAAAATAAATAAAAATGAACCACATAGCTAGTTGCACTGTTTTTGATAAACAAGTACATACGTTGCCTGCTTCTAACTCAACCTACTGGAAGTTATCTGGCAAATATATATAGGCTTGCATTGGCAGCATCCACGATATTTAATCGGTTACTGTTCTAGGCCCTCATCAAAAAACAACAAATGACAGCAAACTGCGTAACATTTTCGACACAACACCTGTGTAAGAGTACATTATGTCAGTTACACACGACCATGAATGCCTAGACCGCTAATGTAAACACTTAGCCATGGAGGCGGCCGTAGGCAACCTTACCAAAACTCTGTAAAACGCCATTTCGAGAGAGAACTTGACGCTTGTGGCCTTGTTTTGTGGCTCAGTTAGAGATATACGTTACAAGCTCGCCAAAAAAAAGTCAGTAAGCCCAAAACATTGTTGGTATGAATGAGTGCAAAGGGGCTGACATGGTCTGTGCAAGCACCCATGTTGTAGAGGGCTGTCAAATTAGAACTGTTGTTGATGTCTCTGTAAACAGCTAACGTTAGCTACAGTACCTAGCCAGCTAGCTAACCAACGACGTTAGCCTAGGCTAGTTAGCATAGGTAGCTTAGCATCCCACTCACAATACACAGCGGAAAGACAATAGGCAGTCGCTTGTTGGAGGTGTTGTCAACAGTTGCTAAATTAGCACACTAGTTGACCACACATTGTGCGATGTGGTGGTAAATAATGTTATATTTCACGTTAAAGACAAGCTAATTGCATACTATTAACAATGTTAGCAAGCGAGAAATAGATACGTCATCCCACCCCTTGCGTCTCCGCTTTTACCACGTCACTAGACTCTCCACCACTGCGGAAATAAAATATAGATGCTAGCTACGTTAGCTGTCTTTAGCTATCTCTGCTACCAGTGATCACTTACCCGTGTCTCCGATAATGATGTATTTGAAGAGGTACGCATATGCCATGGCCGCTGGGTCCTGTGTCAACCTGCTTCGGCCGTTTACTGTGGCTCCGCTACTTGAAACTGTATGACAATTGTCTATGTAACCGTATCGGTAAACGTTTTCGCTTTGCCTTGCTAGCCTTCTTTCTCTCTTCGAAGGGAAGGAACAATAAACACCTCCAAGATTCGGCTGTCGACGTCACATGTTCCGCCCTCGCCACGCACGCAAAAAAAGATTAAAAACGGAAGTGCGTCAGCTTGTCACCACCACCCAGTCACCCTAACCATTTGCCACTAACAGTTTTTTATTAAATAATATGTCACTTAGAATACTTTTCTTTTTATCTTAATCTACTGAATTTAACAATTTGTAAGACATATAATTAACTTGCATTTGATATAGGCTAGTTATTTAGACCTGCACACAATGATGTAGGACTACCCAGCTAAAAATTATAGGGAGAGAGAACATTTTGTAATTTTACCCATAATGTTCCTCTAATGTTTGAGTGTCCAGTTTTCTGTGCGTTTGGGGAACATTCTATCTATGTTAGCTAAATCCTTCTGAGAACCATGTTTTTGAATATTCTATCAACGTCACATCATACAAACCCTGCCAGAACATGGTTGCCATGTTCTCAGAATATATGATATACGTGTTCTAGACACGTTTCATGAGAACATTGAAGGAACATTCCTGTGTCCAGTTTTCTGAGGGTTAGGAGAATATTTCATTAACGTCTCACAGAACATGGTTGCGATCTCAGAATGTAAGATAATAATGTTATAGACACGTTTCATTGGATTCAAGTCCAGGCTCTGGCTGGGTCACTCAAGGACATTCAGAGACTTGTCCCGAAGCCACTCCTAAGTTGTCTTGGCTGTGTGTTTAGGGTCATTGTCCTGATGGAAGGTGAACCTTCACCCCAGTCTGTGGTCCTAAGCGCTCTGGAGCAGGTTTTAATTAAGGGTCTCTCTGTACTTTGCTCCGTTCATCTTTCCCTCGATCCTGACTAGTCTCCCAGTCCCTGCCGCTGAAAAACATCCCCACAGCATGATGCTGCCACCACCATGCTGGTGCCAGGTTTCCTCCAGACGTGACACTTGGCATTCATGCCAAAGAGTTCAATCAAAACTTCAAGTGAGCTGTCATGTGCCTTTTACTGAGAAGTGTCTTCCCTCTGGCTACTCTACCATAAAGGCCTGTTTGGTGGAGGGCTGCAGAGATGGTTGTCCTTCTGGAAGGTTCTCTCATCTCCACGTCCCTGACCAAGGCCCTTCCCCCTCGATTGCTCAGTTTAGCAGGGTGGCAGCTCTAGGAAGAGTCTTGATGATTCCAAACTTCTTCCATTTAAGAATGATGGAGGCCATTGTGTTCTTAGGGACATTTAATGATGCAGAAATGTTTTGGTAGCCTTCCCCAGATCTGTACCTCGACACAATCCTGTCTCTGAGCTCTACGGACAATTCCTTTGACCTCATGGCTTGGTTTTTGCTCTGACATGCAATGTCAACTGTGGGACATTACATAGACAGGTGTGTGCCTTTCCAGATCATGTCCAAACAATTACATTTACCACAGGTTGAGTCTAATCAAGTTGTAGAAACATCTCATAAACATCTCATAAACACCTTGAGTCTCATTAAAAAGGATCTGAATACTTATGTAATTTAAAACATTTGCAACATTTTCTAAAAACCTGTTTTCACTTTGTCATTATGGGGTATTGGGTGTAGATTGATGAGGAAAATTGTTTATTTAATCAATTTTAGAAAAAGGCTGTAATGTAACAAAATGTCAAGGGGTCTGAATACTTTCCCAATACACTGTACCCACACGTACGCTACAGTCACAAGACGCAGGCCTCCTTATTGTCCCTAGAATTTCTAAGCAAACACTTGGAGGCAGGGCCTTCTCCTATAGAGCTCAATGTTTATGGAATGGTTTGTCTATCCATGTGAAAGACGCAGACTTTTTAAGTCTTTACTGAAGACTCATCTCTTCAGTATGTCCTATGATTGAGTGTAGTCTGGCCCAGTGCAAAGTACTAGAGCGACGAACCGCCCTTGCTGTCTCTGCCTGGCCTGCTCCCCTCTCTCCACTGGGATTCTCAGTGCTTTTCGTTTTTCTAACTTCTGAAACTAATTGTAGCTCTTTGTTAAGTGTTGCTGTCATTTCAGTCGCTGTAGTAGCTGTTATAGGGTTGAATCATCTGCATACATAGACACACTGGCTTTACTGTCATGTCATTAGTCAAGTTTGAAAAAGTAAGGGGCTTAGACAGCTGCCCTGGGGAATTCCTGATTTATGTTAGAAAGGCTTCCAAGAACACCCTCTATTAGACAAGCAACTCTTTATCCACTATATAGCAGGGAGTGTATAGCCATAACACATAAGTTTTTCCATCAGCAGACTATGATCAATAATGGCAAAATCTGCACTGAAGTCTAACAAGACAACGCCCACAATATTTGTATCATCAATTTCTCTTAGCCAATCATCAGTCATTTGTCTAAGTGCTGTGCTTGTTGAATGTCCTTCCCTATCAGAGTGCTGAAAGTCTGTTGTCAATTTAAAATAAAATACAATTTTATCTGGTCAAACTATTTTTCAAAAAAGTTTACTAAGGCTGATTGGTCCACTATTTGAGCCATTAAAGGGGGCTTTACTATTCTTGGGTAACGGAATGACTTTTGCGTCCCTCCAGGCCTGAGGGCACACACTTTCTAGAAGACTTTGATTGAAGATATGGCAAATAGGAGTGGCAATATCGTCTGTTATTATCCTCAGTAATTTTCCATCCAAGTAGTTCAGACCCCGGTGGCTTGTCATTGTTGATAGAAAACAATAATTTTTTCACCTCTTCCACACTCACCTTATGGAATTCAAAATTACAATACTTGTCTTTCATAATTTGTTCAGCGATACTTGGATGTGTAGTGTCAGCTTTTGTTGCTGGCATGTCAAGCCGAAGTTTGCTAATTTTGCCAATGAAAAAATAATTAACCTCTTAAATGTAAACTCCCCATAATTGCAGACCCTATTAGATTTTTTAAATCCAATTCAGTCTGGTATGAGAACGGAAGCCCTTATCTGCAAAAGCAGGGTGTCTGCGGAAAGCTGAGTATCTTGGCTAATTGACCGGTGTCTTCAGACTCTCGGGGCTGGTGATCAATAATGTGACTCCACAGATCAATATCTTATTTGTGTGCCTGTGACTTACTGTTATTGATCACCAGCACCGAGATTCAATATTGTATTTTACACAACATTTTCACCAAACAGCAAACATCCAGTTGTCTTCTTTATAAATATTCCAAGTTTTGCATGTGAGAAACATGTAATTATACATGAATAATTACATGATTACTTTTGGGTATGTCTATTTAGGTGGAAATCTACATTTTGCCATTACATTTATTAAAGTAGGTGGCAATATCAGTGGGTTTCGTGATGAATGAGCCATCTGATTCAATACATGATGGAGCTGAGTTTGCCTTGTAGCCCAAAAATGTATTTAAGGTACCTCCCAAGCTTTATACAGTCATTCTTCATATATTTTATCTTTGTTTCATAGTATAGTTTCTTATTTTTATTCAGAAGAGTCACATGATTTCTTTGATGACAAAGTTTGATGACACAATTTGCCCACGATGGACCGCCACGCCACCTTCCTGTTCAAGTGAGCACAGCACAACAAGGTGAGTCTAAAAATGTATTGTATGCTACTGCATAAATTATGTAATATGCCAGGGAGATATGTATACTGTAGCTAAGAAAGTAAAACTAAGTGTATGTAGTGTAGCTATTGTGCCTCACCCTAATAATTTGGTCTATTTTCACCTCTTAATTTCGCCTACTGTTCTGACTTGGTGGTGCACATGTAGCCTATAACCTGCTTTAGAGAAATATAATCATCAAATATTGTAAGAGCTTTCATTGTCTGCTTATATGACCCCTTTATTTATCCTATGGTTCTGACTTGGTGTACAGGGAGAACACTGTAAGAACGGCCCATGTTCTGAATTCTATCACTGTACATTTCAAAAGTGCTGAACTGTCACGTTCGGGTGTGTAGAGAGACCAAGGCGCAGCGTAGCGATAGTTCGACATCGTTTATTGAACTAAATAAACTCGACTGGATGCGAACCATACAAAATAACAAATACAATATAATGATGAAACACACGTAGCACGAACACGGGACATACATATAACAATGAACCACCCCAAGGGAGTGGAACACAGACATATAAGTAGGATCCCTAATTAGAGGTAATGCATAGCAGCTGCCTCCAATTAGGGATCCCACACACAACACCACACAGAAGTAGAAATACTAGATCTGCCAGACTCTGACCATAGAACTATAGAGAAGCAAAGCTTCTCTATGGCCAGAGCCTGACATGAACGAATAGCTATATTGACTACGTCCGTCCTTACTCGCTCATTAATGTCTTAATCGAAATTACGGATTGCCTCTTATCAGCTTGTCGTACCCTTATGCCATAGTTTGTACATCTCAGTTGTCAGTAGAAGCCACATTTGTGCCTCCCGAGTGACGCAGTGGTCTAAGGCACTGCATCGCAGTGCAAGCTGCGTTGCTACAGATGCTGGTTGGAGACTCGTCTGTGGCGCAGCCGGCTGCGGCCGGGAGACCCATGAGGCGACGCACAATTGGCCCAGTGTCGTCCGGCTGGGATGTCCTTTGGTGTGGCTGGCTTCCAGGATAAGCGTGCATTGTGTCAAGAAGCAGTGCGGCTTGGCGGGGTTGTGTTTTGGAGGATGCACGGCTCTCGACCTTCGCCTCTGCCAAGTCCGTATGGGAGTTGCAGCGATGGGACAAGACTAACTATCAAATAGATATGATGAAAAAGGGGTAAAAAAAAAGCAAGTCAGCCATGTTTTTTTAACAGGCAGTAAATGAGGCTGAATGAACTCTTTCACTGCCAGACAAGGCTCAGCTGACAGCGTATCAGTGGTAAGGTGTTGGGACTGCTGTTGGGACTCTGCTGTTGGGACAGCTTTATGTAGGCCCTAACAGTTTGTAGGCACCGTTTGTCACCGTTATAGTGCAATTAATGTATTGTGTTGTGTAGTGGCTTTGCTGGCATGCATCCCACTTTTCTTTTTTGCCCCAAGATTTACATGCTATTAATTACGTGAGTTTGTTTCTAGCATTTGTCACTAGCAAGTTTTTGATTTCATGAACCTTGTTTCTTAGGCTACATATGTTAATGTTGGCTATTTTTTTCTGGGACGCCTGATTGTTTTTATTGCCATACTGGGAAGCTTATCAGAACTAGACATGCCCACTTCCTACTAGGGCACACCGCCTCAGTGCTAACAGTAGATCTATGGTTCATAGGCAAATGATTACTGCATACAATAGCTGTAGGATAAACAGAGGCATTCAGGGCAGTTAGAGGGACATAAATTCAGTTACTTGTGTTTGCCAACGCCCCTGGGATAATGTACATTTGCTGCGGCATTATGACAACTCAGCAACACTATGGTAGGGATTAACTGAGCTGGACTTGGGTCATTGATAAGTCATTATCTCAACACAGCCTTGAAACGCGTGGACAGAGTCCAGGAGCCAAGATGATTTGGATGGACTCCATTATTCCTGTAGAGTATCTTCTGTTTCCAGAAGGTGTCAAAGTTATCTATAAAAAGTTATTCAAACAGAGCTACAGAAACCTTTTAGCCAGGTGTGGGATGCCAGTATCCTGCTGAATCTTTCACACCCACGGCCCAAAGATAGGAAAACATGTAAATCAAGTTGTCAACAACACACTCAGTTGAGGCAAGTGTATAGCATGTGTATAGATATTGGCATTACTTACAGTTTGCCAATGAAAGGGTTTTTCATAATTATTATTCTGGAAATGTTGGATATACAGTACTTACCTGAATGTTGGTTAGTCATGTGGTGTATTATTTATGTACAATTGTGTTGAAGTGAAGTCCTCTCCTGTTTGTGTGAGACTTGGTATAGTCCTGAGGAAGGACTTTGAGGAAGGGGCACAATGCTGTTGAAGCTGTCCCAACAATGGTTGTTTTGAGCTAGAGTTGTACATGTTGAGTGACCTATGACATAATTTCAGCCTGATTGGGTAAAGTATGTCTTTATAATTGTCCTTATTTCACTGTAAATAGTTGTTTTTGGAAATCGACTCCTTCACTTGGTGCAAAAAAAAAAAAAAAAGGCAAACAAAGAACTGTAGTCCTGCACTTCCCTGACATCTCCCTCAACATTCTACTTAACAGTTACAACACCCCTAACTGATCTAATTAAAATCAGTTTCTCATTGAAAGATGTGAATCTGAAGGATTACCCCTTGAGCACAAATGATGACCACATTTCCACTAACTCTGATAAATTATCAGTATTTGTCACCCTGTTATATAAGGATTTTCGGGAAACAGGCACAGGAATACGTAGTCGTTTTTTTAAATACACCACCCACACAATACAACAAGTATACATGTAACGGCACGGGGACGAAGCACAAAACAAACACGTATGCAAAACACAGGGTTGAAACCCAAACAAAAGATTGAGGAGTACATCGAAATAACTACACAAGACGAAACAGCCAAGGCACAATCATACACGTAATTACATTTGCACACCAGTACACGGGACGAGACCCGTATTAAAACCAGTGCACAAAACACGCAGCACGAAAGCCAAAACAACAAACACAGGTAGTCACACGCGCAACGGACATAGTAACAATAACCGACAACCCAATGGTGAAACAAAGGGCACAATTATACAAACACTAATCATTGGGGAATGGGAAACAGGTCTGCGTAATGATACAGTTCAGTGCCTAGAGAAAACCGAAGACGGATGGAGCAGCAGTACCGGGGGGATCCGTGACAGTATTTATTATTTCTATATAGCTGAGCATCTCTCCATTGCCTTCTTGAAATCCAAACATATGGGCTACGTTTACACAGGCAGCCCAGTTCTATTATTTTTTCCACTAATTGTTCCATTGACCAATAACTTTTTTTTTTACTCGTTATTGTTATTCGTTATTCACTGTGTCACTATTTCTGTTTTTATTTTTTATTTTTTTTTATCTTTATCTTTACCTCTGCTTTGTTGGAAAAGGACCCGTAAGTAAGCATTTCACTTGCTTACACATGATGTTTATGAAACATGTGACAAATAGATTTTTACATCAGATCTTTTTGATCTGAGTTGATCTGATTGGTCAGAATTGGGGTGCCTGTGTAAATGCACCCATGATTGTTCTCCATGGTATATGTGGGGTTTACCTGTTATTTAGGAAGATTGTGACAAATACATTTTGTATTAGATTTTTGATTCGATTTTGATTTTCACATCAAATCTTTTCAGAGCTGATCTGATTGGTCAAAAGATTTAGTAAAATTCTCATATTGAAATACAATAGTCATCAATTGCTTTAAATGCATGGGAATTAATTTAAGTGAATACCTCATGCTTGGGATCACTTCTGTTTGGTATGTTAATCCCAGACAATCTGAGGGAAAATATAATAGCAATGTGAAACAAGCCACAGGGAAAAAGATGAATCCACTAAAGTATCTCTATATAGAATATAAATAACAGGTTTCTTACAAATTTGTTTTTGTCATCTGGAAGATGAACCTCTCATTTTCCCACCGAAGATCCAGCCTCTACTGTTTGGTGTTTTCTGTACTGCAGAGGTCTCAGGCTTAGCTGCCGGCCGGTTGTCGGTCTGGCTCTAAGGGTTGGCCTCAGGATGGGTCGGCATGGTGCTGGTCATCATAGCAGGATCCACAACATATCTACTCGGATATCTGTGAAAAGTGGGAGAAGTCAGGACTCTTTGCTCATATTTGAAAAGGACTGATAAGTAAGCATTTCACTCTTAGTCTACACATGTTGTCTACAAAGCATGTGACAAATAAAGTTGGATTTGATATGATTTGATTTCACTATACAGAACAACCCCTAGCTGATGGTAGGAGCATCTCATAACAACCCAAATTACCCCCAAAAGTACAATAGCTTTACACTCACATGGATATCAGGCATTCAAGCTATCACAACTAATTATATCACCATATGACATCATGTATTGTTACCACTACCATGTAGCATAAGGTTGAAACTAGTTTTTTTTACTCATTCTCCTAAAACATAGGATATCTGAAAGAAAACATTTCCCAGAACGCATTACATCAGAAACTGCAGTATGGAAGGGAAAAATCTTACATCTCATGACAAAGAAAAATACTGTTTGAGATATCTTTGAGTTATCAAACACATTTTTCAAATGGTCTGTGTATTCTATGCATTAAGAAGTGGCATCTTTTGATAAAATATTTATGAAATTAATGAGACTTTCATGTTTCATTTCTCAGTTAAAAAGGTTTGAAATGGTTTTAATTTTAAATAATTTTAAATAATTAAATTATACTTCCTTCCATTCAAATTCATTTCAAATGATGCTTCCTTTGAGGTGTGGCCAATTCAAATTAAATTCAAATAAATGTTTTGGGTCAATTCGGAATTTCGGAATTTATTTCAATTCAAAGAGGTAATTTTTATTGAATTTTAATTGGCCACAGCTCACAGGCGTTTGAATTGGCCCCTGGCTATATAAAGCAGGACAGAACTTATAATGCGCATTGTTCCATGAAACATCATCATCATATTTTTAGCTACTTGCCCTAGCACTACACAGCTGATTCAAAGGGCAAAAACCAAAACGTGCACCCCTTTGGGGTCTAGGACCGAATTATGGAAACGCTGGTGTAATTCATCAACTCAACCGGCCGTGATTGGGAGTCCCATTGGGCGGCGCACAATTTGCCCAGCGTCGTCCGGGTTTGGCCGGTGTAGGTCGGCTTTGTAAATAAGTATTTGTTCTTAAGTGACTTGTGTAGTTAAATAAAGGTAAAATACATTTTTTAAAATAATAATTGTAGTCAATCATAATCAGCAAGATGTGTCCGACAAGATCCTATAGTGTCCACCAGAGGGCGGTGTCGTTATTGATTTACGATCCAAATTGGAAAAGCTGGCTTGGACAGGAGTTGAGTGTCGGACCTGGCATATTCTGCTGGCTGGAGAAATATAATAAATACCTGCAGCAATAATGTAAATATGACAGAATACTTAGCTATAATAATACTATACCATAATACTAATAGACAGTGAGTATATATGAATGTCTAATAATGACTAAAGAAGACTGGTTCTAATAAATCAACAAAGAATATAAGAAAAATATGCAATAATATAAAACTTCATGAAAAAGTCAATATTAGAAAAGAAAGAAAAGTAGACCAGTGTCAAAACTATATTCATGATTTATTTGCTGCTGAATAGGGTTATTAGGCTAAAAGTCATGCTATTTAAAACCCAATTGTTTTAGCATCATATCCGGTCCTCTAGGATTAAAATGACCTCATTATGAATATTCTGACAGAGAGTGGGTTATGCAATCTATTCAATTTAGGAAATGAGAAATGAGGGTCAAGGTGGTTTCCTTTTACAGAATATAAAGCAATTAAGCCCTTTGGACAAATTCTACACTTTGAGACAGGAATAAGACACAGCGGGATGTATTATATCATGCCAGAAGAGTACTGGTCAGTTCTACTCTGTAAGCTCTATTGAGAATGACAATATACTTTGTATCTATTGAGAATTACATTATTGGTTTACTATTTGCTGATAGACAACAAAAAACCTAGCCAGTAAAGGACTTTAAAAGTCCACAGGAAGGTTCACATGTAATATTTAACACCATTATTACATAAACCTTATATTTTCCAATAATATTGTGTCGTGAAAATTATTATACACAGGGACACTCGAGGTCAATCTTAATATGAATCATTGTTTATTGTCAGCGCGCTGGAGAGGTTCCAACCAACTCAATGCACAATAGTACACATGTCGATAAGGAGCTCTCCCTGGGCAGACCCAGCAGTTGTCTTATATATGGCTATACACAGACAAGTTCTATTTGTATGATTTAGCATAATTGAATCATTAACGTTTACTTCCTTCATGTGACCGACCAATACTGGTTCATATCATGTAACAGACCAATACCTCACAAGTCTTCTTCTCTCTAAACCGAGACCTAAAAACAATGTCTGGGCATACTGCCAAATTGCAGCTACTGATAGTGAGGATTTGTACAGTCAGCCACTTGCACGAACACAGAAATTGGTTTATAGAACAGCACATGAATAGAACACAGAAATTAGTTATAAGAATAACATTAAAATGTACCTTACAAGTGTAAATCTGTTCTCTTTGCACAAATAAATGTTTAAAAAAACCAGCAGTAATCTCTCAGAGGTAAAACAAATCTGGACAAATAGAACACAGTCTAATATTGAAATGCTGACTTGCACTTTCTTCACCTTAAAAACATCAGGATCATAATATCTATTCCTAACAGTAACCCCTCTGAAAAGCTCTCCACCTCTCCTGTCTCTCCTTCTCCCTCTCTTTTTTTGGGTGTTTTCACTACCACTCCCTGTTTCCTTCACCCTAGGCGGATCTCTGGCCTCGTGTCCAAGAGAAACATAATTCTGACCTTACTGCCACCCCCCCTCCCCACCCCCCACACACACACTCAGATCTTCCTTTCTTTATGCCATAGTGAATTGCTGAGCTGTTTAAAAGGTGCTCCAATCCAAGCTTACTCTGTATATGTGGGGGCGGGGACCCTGTGGGCTACTGGTGCTTAGAGAGAGTTGTGAAACTCTTAGCTGCTGGCACTGACTTACAGTGTCTGTAGGTGGGGTCTACACTGCAGCCTGGATACACACAGCTTGACAACAACAGAGAGCGAGAGAGAGAGAGAGAGAGAGAGAGAGAGAGAGAGAGAGAGAGAGAGAGAGAGAGAGAAAATAGAGGGAGGGACTTCCAAGAAAGGGAGAGTGCTTTTGGGACCTTCACTCTCTCTTATTTGATGGACTGCACATCCCCATCAGTATTTGGAGCTGAACCGCTGTAGCAGCCCATACTGCAGCATCTCAGTGGAGACAGACTACCCTCCCTACGTCACAAAGAAAATAAGGAAGAAAACAAAGGAAGACAGATAAGAACAAAAGCCAGAGGCGAGTGTGTTAAGTCAGAAGGCTTGTTCCATACTGCCACAACCATGGCAGACAGTGTTATTGAGGAGTCAGACTACTACCCTGGGAAGGATGACTTGGACTGGGGATATCAAGAAGGTAAGGGCTGTGGAGGTTTTAATATACACTTGGTTTCCTTTCACTCTTTTTCTCGCACAAAAAAGGATCTTAGAAAAATAACATCTTCTTTCCCATTTTGGCACCAAACACAATGCATGCATTGATATGGAAATGCAGTACTTTCTTCACAGATACAAACAGAAAAAGAGAATTCTCTCTCTCTCTCTCTCTCCCTCTCTCTCTCTCTCTCTCTCTCTTTCTCTCTCTCTCTCTCTCTCTCTCTCTCTCTCTCTCTCTCTCTCTCTCTCTCTCTCTCTCTCTCTCTCTCTCTCTCTTCCACATACAGTAGGTAAAGAACCTAAAGAAGGTAGGGTCATTTGATCAATGCACTCCTTATTTGGGTAACTTGATCATGCAAATTAGCTGTCTAGAACTGAACGTGAGATTCTGGAGTCACACCAATGATTTAGTATTCTAAGAGAGTAGTGGTCTAGCTACCATGCTTTCATGTTTTTGAGCTTTTGCCAGCTCCTGTCCAGAGCCCCATTGTGTGCAATGTAAGTCTCAAATTTGCCTCTGGGCTCTTAGGGTAATAGTCAAGGTTTCCAGTAACTGGGGAAAAAACATAATCGATTGTTATATCTAAGTCAAGAGCTATCCTTTTAGTAACTCTAATCAAAATCTAGTAAAAGTTGTGTCTAGTCATATTGTTATTGGTGTTGACTTGAGATAAAAAAAGAGGAGGAGAGAGGACTTGTCTGTAGCACTAACTTAGCCACATTAGCGGCTTCATTTACTTACTCCTGGCTTTGCTTCAGAAAGCTTTTTTTTCCCGCACATGTTTTTGTGCTATGTGCTCCCTCTGCGATTCAAAGCCATGGTTTCATCATCTTAATTACAAGGCTAAGTAAGTGTGTGTGAGGTCAGACACTTCAGAGTGGGTCTGTATTTAGATTGGGTCAGTGATGAATGAAGGGAGAACTTTTATCCAGTTTATGTCCCCCATCATGGGACTAGAGGGAGAGACACTGTAGAAGGGTGTGTCCCTGACAGATTGCATCTCAAATCTTATTAATTGCGTTTTGCACTATCCCTGCACGTATAGCACAGTGATAAGTTACTATGAAATAATTCAGGGCATGTTATGAAAAGAGCAGAGACCCAAGACAGCTAGCTAACAGAGTGTTCTTACAGAGGGTGAAAAGATGTGAGACATTGATAATAAAGATATTTTCATCAACCATTTACACACAGAATGGACCGATTTTGGATTAAGTGTGTGGAAAATAGAGAGGGAAAAGGAAGGTATAGACAGAGACGAAGAGACAAAAGAGAGAAAGAAAGTGTGAGAGGTGGGAAGAAACAAGAACTAGAACGTCCTTGTATCCCTCTAGCGACAGTTATTCCTGGTACCGACTCCCAGCGCAGTGACACTGAGGGATTGGCGTACTCTTTAGCTCCAGTGTGTGTGGTGTGTGTGCATGCGTGTGTCTGTGAGAGTGCATGTGCACCCATTTGTGTGTCCTCAGTTATACACTTTGTTTATACTGATAGTGTATTCAAAGGCTGGATTTACACTCCACTAGACATACTCCGTCACCACTCCGTCACCACAGAGGCCTCTGCATGGAGATCTCAGTGCATGCAAGAGCCCAGAGGTTGTATCTTTACGCAAGCGCCAGTGACGTTGAGTGTAAGTCTAAGTTGTGTGGGTTTCAGGTGTAGAGTGGGGTTTGCTGTTCCCTGATGCCAATGGGGAGTACCAGTCCCCCATCAACCTGAACTCCCGGGAGGCGCGTTATGACCCCTTGCTCCTGGACGTGGGGCTCACACCCAATTACGTGGTATGTCGGGACTGTGAGGTCATCAACGATGGGCACACCGTACGCATCATGCTGAGGTCCAAATCAGGTGCCTACACACATCCCTAAAGCTAATTTAACATTACCATGGTACACATAAAAAAACAATGAATGGGTTGAATTTACACTACCGTTCAAACGTTTGGGGTCACTTAGAAATGTCCTTGTTTTTGAATGAAAAGCAATTTTTTTGTCCATTAAAATAACATAAAATTGATCAGAAATACAGTGTAGACATTGTTAATGTTGTAAATGACTATTGTAGCTGGAAACGGCTGATTTTTTATGGAATATCTACATAGGCGTACAGAGACCTATTATCAGCAAACATCACTCCTGTGTTCCAATGGCACGTTGTGTTAGCTAATCCAAGTTGATCATTTTAAAAGTCTTATTAATCATTAGAAAACCCTTTTGCAATTATGTTAGTACAGCTGAAAACTGTTGTGCTGATTAAAGAAGCAATAAACTTTTTAGACTAGTTGAGTATCTGGAGAATCAGCATTTGTGTGTTAACTTATAGGCTCAAAATGGCCAGAAACAAATAACTTTCTTCTGAAATTTGTCAGTCTATTCTTGTTCTGAGAAATGAAGGCTATTCCATGTGAGAAATTGCCAAGAAACTGAAGATCTGTGTACTACTCGCTGTGTACTACTCCCTTCACAGAAGAGCACAAATTGGCTCTAACCAGAATAGAAAGAGGAGTGGGAGGCCCCAGTACACAACTGAGTAAGAGGACAAGTACATTAGAGTGTCTAGTTTGAGAAACAGACGCCTCACAAGTCCTTAACTGGCAGCTTCATTAAATTGTACCCGCAAAACACCAGTCTCAACAATGAAGAGGCAGGATGCTGGTCTTCTAGGAAGAGTTGCAAAGAAAAAGCCATATCTTCCTCTGTCCAGTGTCTGTGTTCTTTTGCCCTTAATCTTTTATTTTTATTGGCCAGTCTGAGATATGGCTTTTTCTTTGCAACTCTACCTAGAAGGCCATCATCCCGGAGTTGCCTCTTCACAGTTGACGTTGAGAGACTGTAAACCCTCCACAATAGTGATGATCTTGAATGCACTTTTTCAATGATCTTACATTAGCCGTGACCCCTGTGTTGCATGAGAAACACGCATACACTTGAGTTTAATAAGAATTCAAACCTACTGTACATTCAAAACCCCCAGATCATCTGATGTGGTCTGCATTTCTTGTCTGCTCTCCCTTGATGCTCTGGGTTTCCTGTCTGCAGTGGTAACTGGTGGCCCGTTGCTAAGTGATCATGAGTACGAGCTGCATGAGGTGCGCTTCCACTGGGGCAAAGAGAACCAGCGAGGCTCAGAACACACCGTCAACTTTAAGGCCTTCCCCATGGAGGTATGGGTCTCGGCCAAACACACATGCGGGCCAGCAAGAACGCGTGCACTTTTATACTGCCTTTTCATTCTCTGTGTATCTCATCGGCGTCGGTTACCTCTATCGTTACTTCCTAGAGAAGAACAGTTACTTGGGGACGATAGAGTCTGGACTGTATTGGAGGAGGAGGAAAGAATATTGTCTCAATTTACGATAATCTGGTCTTGGCCACTGTTACAGTACTCAGAAACAGGGAGTTGTTATGTTCACATAAAAAACAGGTTACCTCGGGTCTGGGCTTTTAAAGTTCATTAGTTTGTTTCATATATATACACATCACTCAGGCCATTGACATGTTTGCAAGGGCCTGAAGAGGCTATGCCACTGGTGGTTTGGCTTTATAAGCTTCCTTCTCTATCAAAGGTGCTTGGTGCTCTTTTTAAAACTGTAGAGTGCGCTTATGTCCCTTACACCTGCTCTGTCTCGGCCCGTCTTCTGCAGCCTCCCTCTGCCCATCATTCTTTCATTTCCTTTCTTTCTTTCTTTCTTTCTTTCTTTCTTTCTTTCTTTCTTTCTTTCTTTCTTTCTTTCTTTCTTTCTTTCTCTGAGTATCATATGTGGTTGATCTCTTTTGTGATCAGCTTCACTATAATATGATACAATACAATACATGTGTTTCCCCCCAGCTCCATCTGATCCACTGGAACACAACCCTGTTCAACAGTGTAGAAGAAGCCCTGGGGAAGAAGAATGGAGTTCTCATCATCGCTCTGTTTGTGCAGGTATTGATTGCTTTGGTTTCACTGTATATCCCTTTAATTTAAGGAATTTGAAAGTATTTATTGCATTTACCTTTACTTTTGATAATTAAGTATATTTTAGCATTGAGTTTTACATTTGATAAGTATATTTAAAGCCACATACTTTTAGACTTTTACTGAAGTACTAATTTACTGGGTGATTTTCACTTATAGTTCAGGCATTTTTTATTAAGGTATCTTTACTTTGATTCAAGTATGATAATTGGGTACTTTTCCACCATTGCCACATCCTGTTAGGATGCTCCAAACACGTCAACAGCCCCATGTGTTAACATCATAACATTACGTTGATCTGTTAGGATCCTCTTTCCTGACCTCTTTTTGACTTGATGCCCTTGGCATTGTTTCCTTCAGATAGGGAAGGAGCATCTGGGGTTGAAGGCAATAACAGAAGTGCTGCAGGACCTACAATACAAGGTCAGAATTTGGCGTCCATTTTGTTGTCCAAGTGATATTATTATGGCGATGATGTTATGAGTTGCCATGGTGATGAGAGGGCAGAGGTGCAACATTTGGAGCATGCAGCAATCGATTAATTTATTGATTTTTCAATTAAACCTGATGCAATTAATGCTCCAGATTGATTTGAAACCATCTGAAACATTTAAGATTAGACAGGAGAAATGTTGATGCAGAATGTGAAGGAGGAGCTCCAGTAGTACAGATGATCTGCAATAATACAGTCATGACAAACATGGTGGCTAAATGAACAGTGCATTACAAATGAAGCAAATTAACCAATATGATATTGTGTTGACCTATCTTTACAGGGGAAGACCAAGATAATACCTTGCTTCAATCCCAACACACTACTTCCTGGTGAGTCTTCCATCTAATTGTGTATGATTCCTGCTTGCATGTATGGTGTGACACAGAATTAGATGAAGATATGGTATGTGTTTGTTGCTCCCTCCAGACCCTCTCCTGAGAGACTACTGGGTGTATGAGGGCTCCCTGACCACCCCTCCATGTAGTGAGAGCGTCACCTGGATCCTGTACCGCTACCCACTCACCATTTCACAGTTACAGGTAGGCCAGCTGACACAATGGTCTGGTTCAATTCATCAATCAAATGTATTTTATAAAGCCCATTTTACATCAGCAGTTGTCACAAAGCGCTTTAAAGATACCCATCCTAAAACCCCAAAGAACAAGCATTGCAGATGCAGAATCACAATGGCCAGGAAAAACTCCCTACCCTGCTGAAAACCCCCACTCTAGACCAGCAGAAATGTTAAGCTGGTCCATGCTGGTTTATGCTGGTCAGTGCTGGTCAAGCTGGTCTGACCAACATGGTCTAGCTGGTTAGGCCGGTGAAACAGAATGGTCTTAATTATCATATTACATAGCATGCTCTATTGCAGTTCAATATATCTGTGTTTTTGCATGTACATTTACTGATTAATTCACCTTGTGCAACAAAAAGATAAGTAACATAAACTCTTCTCAACTAATCCAACCTGAATTAGTAGTTGGACTTTATTGCACCTGTTACTGAAATGGTTGTTCCCGTTTAGATGGTTTAGGTAGTCTCATTTATTTGTCTTTCTAACCTTGGCAGTCATTCTGAATTCAGATAGTGGGTGAATAAAAGTTCATTATGTCTCTTCCAGGCCTGATGTGGCGACTGTATTAGGGGAAAGCTAGGCCTTCGTTTATGATATACTGTATGCAACGTATTGTCTTAAATAATTAAAGCTGCAATATGTAACTTTTTGGGTGACCCGACCAAATTCACATAGAAATGTGTGTTATAGATCTGTCATTCTCATTGAAAGCAAGTCTAAGATGCGGTAGATCTGTTCTATGTGTGCTATTTCTATGCTTCCTGTTAAGTTACATTTTTGCTTCTTTTACTTTCAATTTTGTATACCAGCCTCAATTTTGTATAGATAGATAGATAGATAGATAGATAGATAGGTACTTTATTGATCCCCCGGGGGGGAAATTTCATTGTCAAGCAGCTACAACAAAACACAGGGCAGGTGCAAAATGCCACAACGAAAGTACACAAAAGACAGATACACGGTACATGATACATAGAGCGGCAGTATGAAAAAGTATAGAAATACAAGATATCTGGAGTGCAAAAAAAAGCTATAAAAGGACATTGCATAGTATGGGTGGTTGGCTGTATATGTACACTATACGTTGGTGGATGTTGGATGGTTAACTATACTATACAGGTCGATGGCAGAGAAATACTTCAGTAGCTAAAAATGCGTATGATATGAGCGAGGGTAATAATAGTTTACTTAATAGACAGACTGGCTAAATGAACAGGTAAGTGAAAATTTTGCATGGTTAAATTAGCTGTACAGTTAGGTATACAGTTATATTTACAGATAAGTGAATACTTGCATGTTTACACAAACTGTACAGGTAAATGACAGGAAGAGATACTTTAATAGCTAAATGTGTGTATGATATCATTTGGGGTAATAATAGTAATTCCCTTAAAAATACAGTCCTTAGTGCGCAGGGTTTAATTACAGACAACTGCACTTATTGCACATTCGATATACTAAAAGCAATGAGAAAAGGTGCAACTGGCAGGATACTAATATGCATTCCTGAGTGAATGCCTACGTCCAATAATTACTTACAATATTGCATGTGATATAATATAACAACTGTACATGAGTATGTATATACAGACCTGTATGAATAAATAGGTCCTGAGTGGATGAGTGCTGACGGACCAGAGTTACTCACGGATGGATGCATAATTGTTAAACTAGGTCCTAGCACCCCAACAGTTCCAGATCTATGTTGCCGACGGCACAGCACCCCGGTGAGGCATTATACAGCCTCAAACAGCTGAAAATACAATATTTCTGGTTATGAATAATATATTTCTCAGTAGTTTAGATGGTACAATGATTCTCTACAGTATACTTGCTTGTTTTGTCACATAAATTGAAATTAGGGAAACTATTAGAATTTAAGCAATCAGGAAATGGCGCAGCGATTTCGCCATAGTGCATCTTTAAGCACTTTGATGCTTGTATTGTTGGTGACCAGCATATGCTGGCACTTGTGATAGTATGCTGGTCGCCAGCATCACAGCATCACCAGCATACACTGGTCATCAGCATACCAGCATCAAAGTGTCCAAAACACAATGAAGACTGGTCACCATCAAAACCAGCACTAGTCTCCAGCATATGCTGATCTATGCTGTTTTAGTTTTTTTTCCAGCATGAACCTAGTAAGAAACCTAGAGAGAAACCAGGCTCCAAGAGGTGGCCAGTCCTTTCCTGGCTGTATCCCATGATAATTTAAGAGTACATTTGGCCATTAAGGCCAGATCATTTTCAAGACCTTCAAACATTCATAGATGACCAGCAGGGGCAACTATTAAAGAATAGTTCCATGTTGGCTTCTAGACCCTTGCCCCAGGTCCTACCCCTAGGTTTTATCCCTTCACATATCAATGGTGATGGCACCTCCTAGCACTCCAAGTGGCCATATTGCTTTTTTACCAAATGTTATTCAAACCAGCTCCTCTTCCATAGATCTTGAGGTTGCTCTAGCTACCTGCATTGAAGTGTGTGTTCTGCTCCAAGGTAAGAAAAGGTGTTGTGATTGCTTTGGCACTTATAGCCCCATATTTATGCACCAATGTCCCAACCTCTGATTCAACAGCATTGCACAATACAATTTGTCCTCCCATTCAGCACACTTTCTTCAGAGGCATTGATTCTGAGCAAGCCTTTCATGTAAAGGCCAGCCACCTCCCTTTGAGAGGACGAAAAGGTTATGGTGGAGGGCAAAGGCATGAAGGGAAATATCAAAAAGCAAAAAAACTGAGTGATTAATTAATTGTTCATACGCATGGACCGACCAATTATACAGTAAATGACACAGGACAGCTCATAGAGATACTATAATCCAGTGTTATATAAACTCTGGATGGCAGTTACCCGATATGCAGTCTGTTTAGGAACACCTTTAAACTTGTGATGTGATGGTCGATCATTGTTAAGTGGAATATTATATGTAGATTCTCCCATCTCCCAGCTGTAGCATTGTTTTACAACTGTTGACTATTGTTGGATCAGTTGACTAAAAGCACTATGAAAAGTACTACATGTTCCTTATGGGTACCATCTAGTGAAGCCAGAACAAATAAAAAACCTTTCAGTGCATTTTATTGATAGTGACTGAGTCGTCAGTATTGATTGATTAATCTGATAATGATCGTTAATGGCTCTGTTTATGTAGATAGCTTTATGACACTCTACTTAGTTGGCAGTGCCTCATATGAAATTCTGTATTACTGCATCCGTTATTTGTTTCGGGCAAACACTATCCTCCTGTATTGGCCCAGTCTGACTGACCATCCTGTCACGGAGTGGGGTGTAGAGGGAACAAGACGCTGCGGAGTTGCACTGGAACATAGTTTATTCACTGAAACTAATATCGATACAACCAAAACAAGAATGTGTACTTACTAAGACTAGACACTCCTGGTACATCCAGTGACATCAAATGAATAATGACCCACAGAAAGGTGTGGGTCCTCACAGCTTAAAGAGAATCCCAAATTAGAGACAACGCATAGCGGCTGCCTCTAATTGGGGATCCAAACACAAAACATACATAGATCTAGGAATAATAGATCTGTCAGGCTCTGATCATGGCTAAATAGAGGAACCAAAGGCCTCCCTATGGCCAGAGCCTGACACATCCAACCAGATAACTATTAGCTTAGGGCTAGCTTAGGGCTAGGTGTCTAGTCGAGCTAGACAGAACACTTATCGAAACTAGACGGAATACTTATCTTAATTCACCCATCACCACTCTCTCCCTTCTACGTAACTTATCTCTCTCTCTATCCCTTCCTCCATTTCCCTCATCACATCCCTCCTCCTCCTCCTCCTCCTCCTCCTCCTCCTCCTCCTCCTCCTCCTCCTCCTCCTCCTCCCCCCATTCGTCCTCTTTTTCATAATCTCTCCCAGATAGAGGAGTACAGGAGGCTCAGGTCCCATCTGAAAGGTGCTGATCTACCTGAGGGGAACGACGGGATGTTGGGGGACAACTTCCGCCCCACTCAGCCCCTCAGCGACAGGACCGTCCGGGCTGCCTTCCAGTGACACCCCCCTTCCCCCGGTCATCCTCCATGGGGGATCTTTAGCTCCATGTTTAACAGGTAAAGGTCAACCATGTAAATACCAAGTACATGGTTTTTAAATACACCACATGACCAAAAGTATCTCATTCCAAAATCATGGGCATTAATATGGAGTTGGTCCCCCCTTTGCGGTTATAACAGCCTGCACTCTTCTGGGAAGGCTTTCCACTAGATGTTGGAACATTGCTGCGGAGACCTGCTTCCATTCAGCCACAAGAGCATTAGTGAGGTCGGGCACTGATGTTGGGCGATGAGGCCTGGCTCGCAGTCAGCGTTCCACTTCATCCCAAAGGTGTTCAATGGGTTGAGGTCAGGGCTCTGTGCAGGCCAGTCAAGTTCTTCCACTCCGATCTAAATAAACAATTTCTGTATGTACCTCGCTTTTTGCACGGGGTATTGTTATGCTGAAACAGGAAAGGTCCATCCCCACACTGTTGCCAAAAAGTCTAGAATCGTCTAGAATGTCATTGTATGCTGTAGTGTTAAGATTTCCCTTCACTGGAACTAAGGGACCTAGCCCGAACCATGAGAAACAGACCCAGACCATTATTCCTCCTCCACCAAACTTAACAGTTGGCACTATACATTGGGACAGGTAGCGTTTTCTTGGCATCCGCCAAACTCAGATTTGTTTGTGGGACTTCCATATCAATCAAATTTATTTAAATCAAGCAAATGTATTTATAAAGCCCTTTTTACATCAGCCAATGTCACAAAGTGCTTTACAGAAAACCAGCCTAAAACCCCAAACAGCAAGCAATGCAGATGTAGAAGCATGGTGGCTAGGAAAACCTCCCTAGAAAGGCAAAATCCTAGGAAGAAACCTAGAGAGGATCTAGGCTCTGAGGGGTGGCCAGTCCTCTTCTGGCTGTGCCGGGTGGAGATTATAACAATTCATGGCCATTAAGGCCAGTTCTTTCTCCAAGATGTTCAAACGTTCATAGATGACCAGCAGGGTCAAATAATAATCATAGTTGTTGTAGAGGTTGCAACAGGTCAGTACATCAGGAGTAAATGTCACTTGGCTTTTCATAGCCGGGCATTTAGAGGTTGAAATAGCAGGTGCGGTAGAGAGAGAGAGTTGAAAACAGCAGGTCTGGGATAAGGTAACACGTCTGGTGAACAGGTCAGGGTTCAATAGCCGCAGGCAGAACAGTTGAAACTGGAGCAGCAGCACGACTAGGTGGACTGGGGACAGCAAGGAGTCATCAGGCCAGGTAGTCCTGAGGCATGGTCCTAGGGCTCAGGTCCTCCGGGAGGGGAGGGAGAGAGAGAGAATTAGAGGGAGCATATTTAAATTCACACAGGACACCGGATAATAACACCACATATAATAAACTGACCCTAGCCCCCCGGCACATAGACTATTGCAGAATAGATACTGGAGGCTGAGATGGGGGGGGGGTCGGGAGACACTTTGGCCCCATCCGACAATACCCCCGGACAGGGCCAACCAGGCAGGATATAACCCCACCCACTCTGCCTACCACAGCCCCCACACCAATAGAGGGATATCAACAACCACCAACTTACTACCCTGAGACAAGGCTGAGTATAGCCCATGAAGATCCCCTCCACTGCACAAGCCTGAGGGGGCAACAAACCGGACAGGAAGGGACGCACCCCTCCTAGGGATGGCATGGAAAGCACCAGTAAGCCAGTAATACAGCCCTGGTAATAGGGTCAGAGGCAGAGAATCCCAATGGAGAGACCCGGCCAGGCAGAGACAGCAAGGGCGGTTCATCGCTCCAGTGCATTGCCGTTCACCTTCGCACCCCAGTTTTTGGTTCTAGTCAAGATTCTAGCAGTCGTGTTTAGCACTAACTGAAGTTTATTTAGTGCTTTATCCAGGTAGCCGGAGAGTAAAGCATTGCAGTAGTCTAATCTAGAAGTGACAAAAGCATGGATTAGCTTTTCTGCATCATTTGTGGACAAAAATGATTTTTCCTAGCCCGGTAGCTCCAGTGCAGGTACCTAGCCCGGTAGCTCCAGTGCGTGTTCCCAGCTCTGTAGTGCCAGTACCGGTTCCTAGCCCGGATGTGTCAGTGGGTGTCCCCAGCTTGGTAGCGCCAGTACCGGTTCCTAGCCCGGTAGCTCCAGTGCCGGTACCTAGCCCAGTAGCTCCAGTGCGTGTCCCCAGCTTGGTAGCGCCAGTACCGGTTTCTAGCCCAGTGGCGCCAGTGCCGGTTCCTAGCCCAGTGGCGCCAGTGCCGGTTCCTAGCCCGGTGGCGCCAGTGCCGGTACCTAGCCCAGTAGCTCCAGTGCGTGTCCCCAGCTTGGTAGCGCCAGTACCGGTTTCTAGCCCAGTGGCGCCAGTGCCGGTTCCTAGCCCAGTGGCGCCAGTGCCGGTTCCTAGCCCGGTGGCGCCAGTGCCGGCTCCTAGCCCGGTGGCGCCAGTGCCGGCTCCTAGCCTGGTAGCTCCAATGCGTGCCCCCAGTTTGGTAGCGTCAATGCCGGTTCCTAGCCTGGTGGCGCCAGTGCGTGTACCCAGCGCGGTAGCGCTAGTGCCGAAGCAGTCCGCTCCACCAATTCCCAGTCCGGGACTGGTCGTCAGCCCTGATCCAGTCCCGGAGCAGTGTGTTCCTTTTTGTTTCACGCCTGTTCATGGTCGCTGTCGCTCCTTTTTTTGGTTTTGGGATTACGTTTACCTTATTAAAGGAATGTTTTTGCACCACAACTCTGCGCCTCGGGTCCTGTCTAACTGCAATCGTGACAACTACCTTGAGAGTGTTGTGAGTGTGACCTCCTTCCTCTTATACATATTCACAGCGTTACTTTACCACAAGTTCATTACGTTTACGTGTATCAGACGCCACTTGTTGTTGTACCAGACTGTATGCTCCTCTATAACCAGGGTTGATGGAAACTAATATGCACCACAACGACACAGAGACATGTATCAAATGAAATCGGGGTTATATTGTCATCCCCTGAAAGTCATAGTTTAATGGAAATAGGCCAGGCATTTCCCAGAGGTAAAATAATAATGGCAGCACTAAACACTGGAGCAGTGACAGAGCTATAGTAATGACGAGCTAACCCAGTTCTTCTACTAATCTAGGACTAGCTGTGGTGTTGTGTGTGTGGAGCGGAGGGATATCTATTTTAGAGCTTGCATTGGGAACACCTGGGATACTGGAAAATGACTCATTTTGAGTGGATGGATTTGGATGTGCTCAACCGAGGGCACAGGGACAAAGTGTGGCTAGGCCTCTACTGCATTACACAAACAGTGCAAGTGAAAGAACATGACTGTATCAGAGAGCCAAGAGACACTTGTTTGACAGATGTTTTAGTAGCTACTAGTTAAGTATAACAAACTGTGTGGAAATGGTTGTATAATACCATAATAGAAAGTGACTGAAGTAAAAGTGAAAGTCACCTAGTAAAATACTACCAAAAGTATCTGGTTTTAAATGTACTTAAGTACAGTGGTGGAAAAAGGGATACTGGAAAATGACTCATTTTGAGTGGATGGATTTGGATGTGCTCAACCGAGGGCACAGGGACAAAGTGTGGCTAGGCCTCTACTGCATTACACAAACAGTGCAAGTGAAAGAACATGACTGTATCAGAGAGCCAAGAGACACTTGTTTGACAGATGTTTTAGTAGCTACTAGTTAAGTATAACAAACTGTGTGGAAATGGTTGTATAATACCATAATAGAAAGTGACTGAAGTAAAAGTGAAAGTCACCTAGTAAAATACTACCAAAAGTATCTGGTTTTAAATGTACTTAAGTACAGTGGTGGAAAAAGTACTCAATTGTCATACTTGAGTAAAAGTGAAAGCAATTGCTATACACCAAATTCCTTATAATAAGCAAACCAGATGGCACGATTGTCTTGTTTTTGTTAATTTACGGACAGACGGGGGCACACTCAACATAATTTACAAACACAGTATTTGTGTTTAGTGAGTCCGCCAGATCAGAGGCAGTAGGGATGACAACACGTTATATTGATATGTGCTTGATTTGGACCATATTGCTGTTCTACCTGATAAAAACATATATTAATGTAACAAGTACTTTTGGGTGTCAGGGAAAATGTATGGAGTAAAAAGTCAATTTTATTAGGAATAGTGGAGGTAAAAGTAAAAGTTCTCAAAAATATGAATAGTAAAATGAAGTACAGATACCCCCAAAAAACGATTTAAGTAGTACTTCAAAGTATTTATACTTAAATACTTTACACCCCTGGGAAACAGTGTAGCTACAGAGAGAAATGCGGGAGAGATAGTAGAGTATTGTCTATTTGGTGAGGGATATGACCTGACCAGGAAAAGGGTGAGTAGTGGAGGAAGGAGGGAGGGATAGAAGGGGGTTCTGAAGGGGAACTGACTGTTGACTCAAATTGCACAATTCAGCAATACCTTAAATTACATTGCCGAACCATTACTGGTTTAATCATAAGGGAATAATGCATGTAATTACATTGTAACACATTTGTAATTGCAGGTAGTTAAATGGGTCTGCCAATTGTCAATTCTGTTTACCATGGAAATACAAAAAGGTGGTCAGTACTGCATAATTGCATGCACTAGCTTGTTACAATTACATCATATAAGTGATTTTATCTAAAACAAAATGTGTATAGACCATTTATTTCATTTTTTTCATATGTAAATCAAAACAACCACCCAGTATACCAAACTATACACGCACCCAATGGGCCACAACAAATAAAATACTAAAAACAATAACCAACTTGACAAACCAACATACTAAACAAAAAAACAAAATACACTAACAAAATAAGTTAAATGTTATGGCCATGATATTCCTTTGTGCCTTTAATGAAAAATAAGAACCATTTCCATATCTTTTTGGAGTCAGTATTATTTTTGGCTTTGCTAACATTTACGTTTTAGTCATTTAGCAGATTCTCTTACCCAGAGCAACTAGGGTTAGATGCCTTGCTCAAGGCAACATCAACTGTTTTTTCCCGGTTACTGGCCCAACGCTCTTAACCGCTAGGCTACCTGCCGCGATGTTGTTTTTATCAACAGATTTGAAATGTAATTGACCCAATAGGTACTCTGGTATAAGGATTTATTGTGATGGCCTGGTTGAGGCTTGGCCTCAGACTCCCACTAGAGGGGGTGGGAGAGCCACAATCAGGCCATCACATTAGTGATTAGGGAAGTCATGATCCCCAATCAGAGACAGCTGTCTAGGGTTGACTCTGATTGGGGATAGGATTTAGGCACCTTTCACATCCACCTGTGTGTGGATCATTGTTCCTGCTTGTCTGCTTTATGCTCACAGCAAGTAAGTCACTGTGTTTTGTATTTTGTTTAAACTCTCCTTTATTATTTTGTGCCTCGTGAGACCATCTCCAAAATAAAAAGGATGACACTTCACCAGTGCTCCATCTATCGTCCCTTGATTACTCCACACCGTGACATTTATAAGGATCATGTGACATAGTGTGCCCGTAAAATGTAATATTCCTATCTCTGTAACAATCATTGCACATACACAGAAATCAGGGTAATAGTTTGCCGATTTAAGAGTGGAAAATCTTACATCTCAAGATTGCACAATGTCAAACAACTCTAACCCAAAACATGGGACTTATAAAAGAACCCTTTGCTCCTCTACCCGTCACCTCTGTGTCCAAATGCAGTCTTAGGGGCGACATTATTGCTTGAGTGTTCCAACATCTGAAAAATATTCCCTTTTTTTAAATGTTCATAATGAGAAAGAGAGAGTGAAACGAGAGAAGGAGGGGAGAGGGAGAAATGGCCTTGCGGAATCGGCTGGATGGCTGGAAGTTATGTTACAATGGATCACCTGGACTGCTAGCTACTTATTGTTACAGCAGATTTGGACCATTATACTGGTAGTTACAGGTGTGGCTATACAAAACGTTGCTAGAGATTTTTCAGCTAACCTGGTATTGGCGATACTATCTTCTTCCTCGATTCACGGAAACAGGAGTCTCATAAAATATCTGTGTCAAGTTGCAGGAGGTCCGTTTGAATTTAGAAAATGCTCTGTTATTAAAATAAATAGATGTTTTGGTCAATGAAGTAATCCAACAATGTATACACCACCATCTTGTCTTTTTCAAATCTTCTCTCATTGATTGAGACAGGGAGGTCCACCCCAAAGTGCCGTCTCGATCAATGAGAGAAGATTTTAAAAAAAAAACAAGATGGCGGCATACATATTGTCGCCAATGCCAGGTTAGTTAAAAAATCTCTGGCAATGTTTTGTATAGCCACAACTGTAACTACCAGTATAATGGTCCACATTATCTGGTGTTACAATTTGTAGTTACTGGACTTGGAGGGAACTCACAAAGGCACCATTTTACTCTGTGTGTTGATTAAGGCAGCGCTGACAGACCAAGCAGCTGGCTTCACCTGTGACCTGGAACATAGCCATTTGCTGTTGGCTGGGCCAAGATGGATCCATGCTCTGGAAGGCGAGACATGATTGGCTCTGATCCAATATCCACATTAACACTAGTATACTATAGACGGAAGCACATTCTTAGTGGTGTGATAGAGGGGTTATTGGTAGAATGTAGTCCTTGTGATATGATTTGTGTAGGCTACATACACGTATGCATACTTAGCTTGGGGCATGTAATTCTGTACTGTCCGCATTCCATAATATGTGAACGAGGCATCGTTCTAGTTTGTGTAATAAGAAGACAAATTTGAATGAACTAACAATTGTCCCTAGGGATTTTCAAAATATGGAAAATAAATGAACAGTACATTACTTAAAAAAATTTTTTATGATAATAACGTCTCTCAGAATAGGAAACACACCAACAAGCAGATACATAGGTACTTCTGTACCTTATACATGGTCAGGTTTAATGACCTCAGGTAAAGTTTAATGACATATAATCTCAATGTCTCAGACTGATATTTGTTGAGATATTTCCGTCAGCTTCTGGCTCCTGTCCTCGCAGTATCTAGCAATAGGAATAGACGATTAGACCACAGTGTGCCCTTTCTTGTAAAAACAAAGGAAACATCCATCAAAGGTAAATCACCTTTAAGGGCTACAGACACACAGTACAGCACAGGGTTATAGAGTATGAAAATTAAACAATGAAAAACTTGAATTTTCTTGTGATGTTTTTAGATGTTTTAAGGTACTGTAGTTCTTGTACTGACTGTGATGATGATGATAAAGATTACTCTTACTGTAACTTAACAATAAAGGTCAAACTGTTATTAGTAATACATTTGTCACTGGTTGTTATTTCAACTATCTAACCAGTTCCATGGCCTAGCAATAATTTCACTACCATTTAATATGGGTAGGTATGTGATTTACTTGATTTCAAACAGAATTTTCATCACTTATGACTTTTCCAGTCTCTGCCACACTATACCATGTACAGTAGGCCCTACTGTACTAGTGTGTCTCCAGCATTACCTGAGGAAGCAACCAAACTGGATCGGTGAGATAACAGCCAGTTAATCACACCTACAGCTGGAGGCTATGTTTACACTAGGATGTCCTTGTTACACGGGCCATAATGGATCAGTCACTTAACACAACAACAGGCTTATCCAATACACAGCTAATCTGCCCATAGGGAGCTCTCATCTCACAGTACAACAGAGACCCACCCATATTAATAGTATAAGCCATAAAAATACTGGAATACAATACAGGGGAGTGCTTAGAAACACCAAAAGATCTTGTTTAATTATAAAGTATTGAGAGTTGAGCCAGGAGTTTTTCCTGGCAAGGTGACCTGGGCCAGGAATTTTTTATGCCCAAGAATAACTACAAACATGTCCAGTATGTTTTACTGTTTTGTGGCCTTGAAGAGAGGAGGAGACTGGAATCACTAAAGAAATACAAAATATTCATAGAAATATTGCGGCTATTCATAAAAAGGATAACGCCATATATATTTTCTACCTGTCATAAAATAGATACATTATAATTAATTACATAATTACTACATAGTTATAAGAGCATCTTAATATAAAGTGTGATAGGTTTCAGCAGGAAACCATATACAGCGGCACTATGCTGTAGCATCTATGGTAGGAATGTGAATGAGACCTAACAGGTCTTACAGTGCCCTCCTCTGTCTTAATGACTAATGGCAGCATGGAAACACAGCCACTTCAAATGTCAGAGAAAAAGCACTGCACCTCATAACGTGCCTTATACAGTGACAAGAAAAGTATGTGAACCCTTTGGAATTACCTGGATTTTTGCATAAATTGGTCACAATAGACAAGCACAGTCTGATTAAACTAATAACACACAAACAATTATACGTTTTCATGTCTTTATTGAACACACTGTGTTAATATTCACAGTGCAGGGTGGGAAAAGTATGTGAACCCTTGGATTTAAATGGTTTACCCTCCTTTGGTAGCAATAAACTCAACCAAACGATTTCTGTAGTTGCGGATCAGACCTGCAGAAGGAATTTTGGACCATTCCTCTTTACAAAATTTTCAGTTCAGCAATATTCTTGGTATGTCTGGTGTGAACTGCTCTTTTGAGGTCATGCCACAGCATCTCAATCGGGTTGAGGTCAGGACTCTGACTGGGCCACTCCAGAAGGCATATTTTCTTCTGTTGAAGCCATTCTGTTGTTGATTTTCTTCTGTGTTTTGGGTCGTTGTCCTGTTGCATCATCCAACGTCTGTTGAGCTTCAATTGGCGGACAGATAGCCTTACATTCTCCTGCAAAATGATGATGATGATAGCAAGTTGTCCAGGCCCTGATGCAGCAAAGCAGCCCCAAACCATGATGCTCCCTCCACCATGCTTTACAGTTGGGATGAGGTTTTGATGTTGGTGTACTTTGCCTTTAACAATTTAACTTTAGTTTCATCTGTCCACATAATATTTTGCCAGTAGCGCTGTGGAACATCCAGGTGCTCTTTTGCGAACTTCAGACGTTCAGCAATGTTTTTTTTTGGACAGCAGTGACTTCTTCCTTGGTGTCCTCCCATGAACACCATGGGAGGACCATGTTTCGTGTTTAACGTATCGTAGACTTCCAGAGAAGTCTACGATCCAGAGATGTCTGTAAGTCTTTAGCTGACACTTTATGTCACCCCCTGATCTGTTTCACCTGTGCTTGTCTCCACCCCCCTCCAGGTGTCGCCCATCTTCCCCATTATCCCCTGTGTATTTATACCTGTGTTTTCTGTCTGTCTGTGCCAGTTCGTCTTGTTTGCCAAGTCAACCAGCGGTTTTCTCCTAGCGCCTAGTTTCCCCCAGTCTCTGTTTTTCTAGTCCTCCTGGTTCTGACCCTTGCCTGTCCTGACACTGAGCCCGCCTGTCTGACCATTCTGCCTGCTCTGACCTCGAGCCTGCCTGCCGCCCTGTACCGTTTGGACTCTGACCTGGTTAATGAACTCTTGCCTGTCCTCAACCTGCATTTTGCCTACCCCTTGAACTAAAATAAATATCAGAGCTCAAACCATCTGCCTCCTCTGTCTGCATCTGGGTCTCCCCTGTGTCGTTATTCTTTAGGATTCTTCTTAGCCTACCAGCGAGTTCCCCCTTTGCTCCAGTCTTGTTAAAGTTACTGTCTTCTAGTTTTCCCAGTGTTGACCATTCCTGCCTTCCCTGACCCAGAGCCTGCCTGCCGTCTTGCACCTTTGCCCTACTACTCTGATTTACCGAACTCTGCCTGCCCCTGACCTGTCTTTTGCCTACCCCTGTTAGCATAATAAACATTGTTATTCCGACATTGTCTGCGCCTGAGTCTTACCTTCAAACGTGATAAGGGCAGCTCTTACCAACATCTCCAATCTTGTCTCATTGATTGGACTCCAGTTTAGCTGACTCCTGACTCCAATTAGCTTTTGGAGAAGTCATTAGCCTAGGGGTTCACATACCTTTTACAACCTACACTGTGAATGTTTAAATTATGTATTCAATATAGACAAGAAAAATACAACAATTTCTGTGTTATTAGTTTAAGCACACTATTGTTGTGACCTAGATGAAGATCAGATACAATTGTATGACCAATCTATGCAGAAATCCAGGTAATTCCAAAGGATTCACATACTTTTTCTTGCCACTGTACACTGATAATGGCTAATATAGCACTGGATAAAACATGACACCTGAAAGGTCACTGATAACTGTAGCTAGACATACTGTAGTAACATAGGCTAGTTGGATGAGTCGAACTGTTGGATGGGCTCCCAAGTGGCGCAGCGGTCTAAGGCACTGCATCTCAGCGCCAGCGGCGTCAATACAGACCCTGGTTTGATTCCAGGCTGTATCACAATCTGGCCATGATTCAGAGTCGCACAGGGCAGAGCACAATTGTCCCAGCGTTGTCTGGGTTTATGCCGGGTTAGGCTGTCATTGTAAATAAGAATGTGTTCTTAAATGACTTGCCTAGTTAAATAAAAAATAAAATTAATGTAATTGACCGATTTGTACTATCATGACTTTATCTCTTTGACAATCCTCTGTTTTTGTGATGTTTCCTATCTATTGGTCAAACTATCTTAAGATTTAAGCTTTAACTCTTTAGAAAGCATGGGGTTAGTTGTGTGCATGCATCATTCACAGAAAATGCCTCAGTTTCCTTAAATGTATCTGAGTTGCAGTTATTCAGTGAAACAGCAGGGGGCACTCTAATCCAATGCTGTGAGAACCTGGTGTGGACTAAAGTGGTACAGAGAGGGAGAGGCAAGGAGAGAGAGAGAGAGAGAGGTAACAGGGGAATGTTCCGGGCCACAGGGCATCTAACTGTTTGATCAGGCGTGGCCTTTCACGGACCGAGAGAGAATATCAGCGATGACGGAACATCTCGTCTGACATTTCTATTATTCCGTTTCTATGACTCTCGCAGAGGAGGGAGGATAGAAAAGCTACACCATTCTATGATCAAGAGCACTGAAAGAGAGTGAGAGAGGAGAAGAGACACAGAGGGAAAAGAGAGTGAACCGAAATTGAGCCTTACTGTTGTAAAATGTGCCTCTTGCATCCTCAAGAGAGTGCAAATGTCTATTGTCCTCGTCCTTTGATTTTTACCAAGTTGGAGTGAAGCAGCGGGAAATGGATCCTATTCAGATAACATTGTATAGTACATTTCACTTTCCCATCAGTAGTTTCTCTCTCACGGTCAGAGAAAAGGTATTCTGGCTCTAAAACGCACAGTAGTTGCACCCATATTTAAATACCAACTACTGTCCAGATTCATGGTATAAAGAAACAGAAATGTACTGATGCAGTACATCATGGTCAATATGAGAGATAAAAGATAAGACCGATGTATTTTGACCTACAGATATGGTATCTTTATTTGAGCACTCTTTTGTTGCTGAGAATTTTCCTGCACGGGAGGAAATGCGAACTTGTGGTGTATTTGAGTATTTAAAAGGCTTCTAAAGTTTGTAATTTCCACTTGATTTACTCTAACAAAAATGTATCAACACCTAGAAAACAAATCCATAAATTATAATCCACATAATAATTCACATTTCCCGTTGCTGCAGGATTATTTTCCTGCTGTAGCAAACTGGCTCAAATTAAGATCCCACATCTGTATAAATATATCCCTTCCCTTCCAGAGTAAAAGAGAAAGGCACAAACTAAAGTCTAAAGCTGAACCATAGAATCCTCCACAACCTCCCAGTTGTCCACCTCAGCATATTCTCTCACGGCGTCTAATAGATTTATCTCATAGCAGGAGATGATGTTTGACGCAGATGTACTGACCATAGCCCAGCGATGGGCTCTTCTATTGTTCTGCGTCCATTCAAAGGTTTATTGATGTCCCTCCTAACGTGACCCTTTTGATTCAAGCTTTTCGGACAATAGAGACAGAAGCCCAAACAGATGGGCAGGTTTCTACACACAGAGGAGGAGAGACTGACCTTGGTAAGCTATAGCTGCCATAACGTTGCTCTGACGTTATTCTGTACCCAGTAATTCACATCACAGCAAACCTTAACATCATATGATGCAAAAATGTGTTATACTATTTCTGTATTTTGAAAGTTATATATCTTGAAAACTTGATTGCTGACATGCAAAACATTTTGGGACTATACCAACTATGGACTAATGGAACAAACACCAAAATATAGTTTTGGGGTGGAGTTTTCCTTTAACCAAAGGTGGTAATGACAATGTAATGACAGGTACTCTGTGAGGGGGTGAATGAGTGTAGATATCTATACGTATCTCAGAGACTGGTAATAGCTGCTAGACTGTGGGTGTGTTTGTTCAGTGGGTATTAAGGACTGAACTGGTTGTGTCAAAATAAAATAAAATTGTATTGGTCACATACACATGTTTAGCAGATGTTATTGTGGGTGTAGCAAAATGCTGTGTGTGTGTGTGTGTTTCTGTGTACATGTGTGCGTGCATTACCTGAGCACATACCCCAGGTATCTGTGAGGAGGGTACTGACCCCACCCTTCCCCTGTATAGCAACGTTTCACTATACTATATAGCAGGGTTTTACTGCAGTCACTGAGGTCTGAGTGGAGTGGGCCATTCCTTGGGTGCAGCAGAGCATCGTAAGGACAGATTGGAGCTGATGTGTGATTGTGTGAGGGCAGGGACCCAGAAAATGGACGGTTATTGAGCCCATGCTATGGGGAGGGGTCAGCAGTACAATGTCCCATTCAAACCCTGGATGTTGCACAAATATACCCATGGATACTGATGGTGAAACACAGAAATGGTAAGAGATTTGACAAAAATACAAAATTCACTTCCGGGTTGGTGTGAAACTGAGCCACCCATGGTTGAAATTTGTGTTTGGGTGCGAGTGAGGGCACAGACTAGTTAATCTTTAACAGTGTCATAATCCATTTGTGTAAAGACTAATCTCTCATGGAAAGACTACGTAACATAAGAGACCTTAGACTTAAATTATGTATATTCATGAGGAACTCTCAGTTAACAATGGCAGGATCACGTAAAATAATAATTGATTAAAGAGGTCAGATTGTGGCAGAGCGGTAATATTTTTCTGACCACACTGTAAAAATAATCTCATGATTGTGTAATGAAACCATGAAAAGTAGCGAACCTCAGCTGAGCTCTGGTGTTTGGAGGGTGTTTGAATGCAAACCAAATGTAAGTGTTTAAGTAAACAGAATGTGCTTTAAAACAGAAATTAAGTACTCTGAAACACCCAAAGTGGTTCTTCAACCTGAATATTGGTGTTTTTAAGAGAGTGTTGTGAAAACACTTTTTGGGGTTTCAGTGATGTAAAAAGACAGCGTCAAAACAAAAACAGTGTTTTTTCATACAATCAAAACTTCAATTTATAGCCTAAATATTGATGGATGATAAGAGACTTTTTGTGGAATTCCAACTGAATTTTTTCAATGCTTTATTTAGACAGATTGGAAACAGTAGGGGCAGTAAAATGGTACATTTTGTTGGAATTTGACCCACTCAACCACATCGCCACACTGTAAGAAATTATTCTGGGGTCAATTGCAACTGTCTAGCTGTAACGCACCTGGCTTAGTCACCCCTCTCCCTTCCAAAGACAGGGGTTAAATTCCCCACTCCAACCCTTCAATCTGTTTCTCACACCTATCTGTGTCCCCTCTGAACAGTCTCCATAATGTGTCAAAATACCCCCCCAAATATTTTTAAAAGCATTTATGTAAGTCGTTTCAATGATTTGTTAATTTCATTATACCAAAATAATGTAAGAATAAATCCAACTTAATTTGTTGGTCAAAATGTAAATATCTTTCATGAGGTTAACCAAACAGAGAGAACATTGAGTGATTGAACTCGTTGGAAGTCTTTGGTTTTGATCAACTTGCATTTCTCATCTTGCCACTTCACTCTGTTGTATGCATGTTTGAAGAAAGAAAAAGTATATTTATATATTAGTATTAAGCTTGTTGTGCCATGAGGTGTAATGGATCATGATGTACAGCTATCAAAACCGTTAGACAAATTGGGGTTCAATGAGGACAGCACCCATTCCCACATTAATGATTGTCCATGGAAGAGGCAAGGGCAGATTCCTTAATTCTAGCAGATAGCGTTGGTGGTTTGAACACTGTCTGACAATGCCTGCCAAAACAGTATAAAATGGCAAATGATCAAATGACATCAACACTTCAGAAAATATGAAATAATTCTACACTAGAGAGGATTCAAAGGGGTGTTTAGAAGCTTTAGATAGAGGAAACAACACCAAAAAATAAGATAACTAGTTTGTCACTAAACAAGACTTGAAACACCATAATAGTGTTTTCAATATGTTCTGTTAGTGCTCCCAGTCCCTGGCAAGGTGTTGCACAACACTTGATTTAGTGGTGTTACAACACACCATGTAATGTTTCAAAACATCTCAGGATGATGTGTTTCAATACTCAAGCAAAGTTAGGGTTTCATTTCCTTCAAGCTGGTGGCAGCTCAGTTGCCACTAGTTTTGGTGCAAAGCACTTCATTTTAACAGTGCAACAGCAGATTCTGCTTAAGCCAACTCATTTGTCTTTGTCATGCCTAACAGAGGTAAACGCAGCTGCCCCTTATAAAACATTCCTGTCGTTCCCAAACTCACATGCCACACCAGTCACGGAGCCAAGTCAAACATCATGCACTATATTCAGTTTATTACATGTATACATTTGAAGATTGATGGACCGAACAAAAAAAAGCTCAACTGTTATTTCTCTTCTCCTTTGTGAGCCATTGGTGGCTTGTCATCAATGTATTGATTAGTAATCTGTTATGCTAGGGATATGAGATATGGTCTGGCGCTATGTGCTTGATTATGAATTGCAATCATGTTAAAAACTTCCCAATGTGACAGTCCTCATTTGTCTAAAAGAAGAGAGAGAGAGAGAGAGAGAGAGAGAGAGAGAGAGAGTGCAGTCAAAAACGTGATTTATAAATACCCTGAGTGTACAAAACATTAAAAAGGACTCACGCTCTTTTCATGACTTAGACTGACCAGGCTGAAAGCTATGATCCCTTATTGATTAACAACTCAATATTAGGAAGGTATTCTTAATGTTTTGTACAATCAGTATTTCATATTATGAGGTTTAAGTACATTGCCTGGGGAAAGTATTCAGACACCTTGACTTTTTGCACATTTTGTTATGTTACAGCATTATTCTAAAATTTATGAAATAAATAAAAATCCTAAGCAATCTACACACAATAACCAATAAAACAAAACAGAAATACCTTATTTACATAAGTATTCAGACCCTTTGTAATGAGACTCGAAATTGATCCGCTGCTGTTTCCATTGATCATCCTTGAGATGTTTCTACAACTTGATTGGAGTCCACCTGTGGTCAATTCAATTTATTGGACATGATTTGGAAAGGCACACACCTGTTTATATAAGGTCCTACAGTTCACAAAAACCAAGCCATGAGGTTGAAGGAATTGTCCGTAGAGCTCCGAGACAGGATTGTGTCGAGGCATAGATCTGGGGAAGGGTACCGAAACATTTCTGCAGCATTGAAGGTCCCCAAGAACACACTGGCCCACATTATTCTTAAATGGAAGAAGTTTGGAACCACCATATCCACCACCTCTTCCAAACTGAGAAATCGGGGGAGAAGGCCTTGGTCAGGGAGGTGACCAAGAACCCGATGTTCACTCTGACAGAGCTCTAGAGTTCCTCTGTGGATATGGGAGAACCTTCCAGAAGGACAACCATCTCTGCAACATTCCACCAATCAGGCATTTATGGTAGAGTGGCCAGACGGAAGCCAATCTTCAATAAAAGGCACATGACAGGCCGTTAAAGACTCTCAGACCATGAGAAACAGATTCTCTGGTCTGATGAAGCTTTGACCTGAATGCCAAGTGTCACGTCTGGAGAAAACCTGGCACCATCCCTACGGTGAAGCATGGTGGTGGAAACATCATTTTGTGGGCATGTGTTCAGCGGCAGGAACTGGGAGACTAGTCAGGATCGAGGGAAAGATGAACGAAGCAATGTACAGAGAGATTCTTGATGAAAATCTGCTCCAGAGCGCTCAGGACCTTAGACAGGGGCGAAGGTTCACCTTCCAACAGGACAACGACCCTAAGCACACAGCCAAGACAACGCAGGAATGGCTTCAGGAATGTCCTTGAGTGGCCCAGCCAGAGCCCGGACTTGAACCCGGTCTAACATCTCTGGAGAGACCTGAAAATAGCTGTGCAGCGACGCTCCCCATCCAACTTGACAGAGCTTGAGAGGATCTGCGTAGAAGAATGGGAGAAACTCCCCAAATTCAGGTGTGCTAAGCTTGTAGCGTCATAGCCAAGAAGAATCAAGGCTGTAATCACTGCCAAAGGTGCTTCAACAAATTACTGAGTAAAGGGTCTGAATACAGATTTTTGTTTTTAATAAATTAGCAAACATTTCTAAAAAACTGTTTTTGCTCTGTCATAATGGGGTATTGTGAGGATAATTTTTTTGGGGGGGGGCGGAATAAGGCTGTATTACCTCCCATCTTCACTAAGCTTTATCGTCGTACTGTTGTATATACTGCCAGGTGTGTTGTCAGTTGTAATATTGTACCCATTCATTTGAACTCCTCTCTTAGATATGCTATTGCTAGCTTAAATGTGGAGCCCGCTCTGTTTTCAAATCATGTAGAGGGCTTGGGATGTTGCACGATAGCAACCAAAGCCCATGTAAATCAGTTTTTAAAATTCCATAATTGGTTACTCTAAGAGTTCCTCATATTGACATTGGCTGCAGACTCAGGCCCTATGGTGCTCAACCTTGGAAAAGTAATTAACATTTCTTCTCCTTCCTCTATTACTAATAGTGATAGACCAAATTATGCAGTTCTATGCAATCTTATAGCCATACCAACTACTGTATATTAATATCAACCATCAGACAGGGCCTGCAACTGCATATTGAAAGTAGCCTGTTTGATTTGGAGTTTCCATGTGACTTTAAAAATCATAAAGGACTTGGGTTGATGCATCTGAACGTTAGCAGCTTACTTCCTAAACTGGATTGCATTAAGATCTGGGCTATGCAGACAAATCCGGACATTCTGGTATTGAATGAAACTTGGATCTCTGGGGACATTCTGGATTCTGATTTTAATATTGAGGGTTATCGTGTTCAGAGCTGACAGACAGGGTGGAGGTGGTGGACTGGCCATAATTTCTCAGTCGCTTTACTGAAATCCATTTCCCTTGCCAAAATGTTTTAGCTACTATCTTTAAGCCTTTGTCTGGGGGGAAAAATGAATCCATAACTCTTATAGGGGTCTACCCCACTCAAGTAGTTTGTTGTCTTCTTTTACTAATCAGAAGTTATTATCCTGGGTGACCTGAATTATGATTGGGAAATGCAGGCTTCAGACAATCTAAAAAACATGTGTAATGATAATCAGTTCTAAAGGCGTCACTACAGACCCTGGTTCGATTCCAGGCTGTATCACAATCCAGCCATGATTGGGAGTCCAATAGGGTGGCGCACAATTGGCCCAGCGTCGTCTGGGTTTTGCCGGGGTAGGCCGCCATTGTAAATAAGAATTTGTTCTTAACTGACTTGCCTAGTTAAATGAAGGTTAAATAAAAATGATCTAAACCTAACCCAGCTGGTGACTATGCCTACACTGGCCAACCCTAAAGATCCTTCAATGTCATCTCTGATGGATCTTATTTTAACGAAGACACCAGAGAAAAATGCTTCTACTGGTGTCTTCGCCCAAGACATTAGTGACCATTGCCCAGTTGTTTGTGTTAGAGATATGAGAATACAAAAAAAAAAAGAAAACTTCAAAAAATTAAGGGTTAAAGGTAGATTGAAAGTCTTGGAGACTCTGGAATTATCAGAAGTCATTCAGAAAATATATGATGCTTGTGTTAAGGCCAGGAACACAGGCTTAGGACCATACTGGCAATCTTTTAAGCAACCGAGGAATCATTGTGTAAAAAAACCAGAAAGGCTAAATCGGGTTTATTATGTAACCGCCCTTTCAGATTGTAATGGGAACCTGGCTAAATTCTGGAAAACTGTCCAATCCCCGAAGGGTACTACTTCCTCCTCTCTGCCACAACAAATTAATTCAGACACTGGCCTTATTACGGAAAAAATGATGTCATGATGTGTTTAATCACCATTTTATTTCAGTGCGCTATCTCTTTGAAAGAACTTCCAAGCCTATTCACAATGATATTGGGCTGGATGCTGATAGGGAAACTTGCTGAATGATCAGAGAAATTATAGTCAAAGATTTTCTTCTAGGCTATTTACAGAAAAATAAGTCCTGGATGCTTTGCTAACAATAGACAACAATAAATCCACAGGAGCCAACCAATTGCAGCTCTCATCATTGTTGGTTCATTAACCCACATTAGTCGTGATCTTAATAATTATCGCCCCATTTCAAAGCTTCCTTGTTTAGCTCAAATTCTCAACAACTTTCCATATATGTATAATTCCATTCCTTACTTAGATTTGTGTGTATTGGGTATATGTTGTGAAATTGTTAGATATTACTTGTTAGATATTACTGCACTGTTGTAGCTAGAAGCACAAGCATTTCGCTACACCCGCAAAAAAAACATCTTCTAAACATGTGTATGTGACCAATAAAATTATTTGATTTCGATTTTGATTCGATTCGATTCGATTTGATTTGACTATGGTGATAGTTTTTATCAAAGTGCAGTTGCTTCTACTCTTAAACCTTTGAATGGCATCTACCATAGTGCTCTTCGTTTTGTTACAGGTGAAAGTCATCACTGTATCCTGTATCAAAAGGTTGGCTGGACTTCGTTAACGACCCATAGATCTCTACTTTACTTACGGTTTTACTTAATATATTTCTGTCTTATCTAACTTTGCTGTTGAAGTATAGACACCTGAGTTGCCTAAACCGTTCACAGGATTGGTTAACTCTGGAGGTTCCTAGGGTCTCCACTGAGCTAGGTATGTACCTTATTGCTGGAACAAAATTCAAAATACATTTCATCTTGATGTTCCGGTGCCATTTGGGCGATTTAAAGTATTTATTGGGGACTTATTTGTGGAGGAATGTAACTGTTTTTCTGGGGATTTTGTGATTGATTATTTGTGCTTACCATGAGTATTCTAATGTATGTATATATACGTATATATTTTGTATATAAAGTGTACTTTTCTGTTGTATTATAGAGGACACATTTGGAAAAGAGACCTAGCTTTCAATATGTCTTCACTGCCAAAGTAAAGGTTAATAAAAAATAAAGAATGTTGGGAGGGAGTTTTGCCCTTCCATGGTGACATCACAATGCTGTAAAAAGATAGAATTTGGCCTTTACTACTACAGCCCATAGAAACACCTTAAATAACACATTCATAAATGGCAAAACAAGGTTTTGAAGTGCCTATCCTATATTTTTTATTTAACCAGGCAAGTCAGTTAAGAACAAATTTGTATTTACAATGACAGCTGACACTGGCCAAACTTCAACAATGCTGGGCCAATTGTGCACCACCCTATGGATTTGGATTTGAACCAGGTTGTCTGTAGTGACCCCTATAGCACTGAGATGCAGTGTCTTAGACCACTGTGCCACTTGGGAGCCCAAGTGACTGTGGCACTCTATTCCCTATATAGTGCACTACTTTTGACCAGCGCTCTATGGAAGTAGTGCGCTATATAGTGAATAGGGTGCCATTTGGGACACAGTCTCTGTAAGGCAATCTGATCATATGATGAAGCCCTAAACAAACTACAACTGGGAGGAAGTGATAAACACAGCTTCCTGTATCTATGCTGGCTGAGATAACCCTTTCCATGGACGCCACAGTGAGTCAAGGCTCTGAGAGAAACCAAAGGCCGTTTGTACCCCCCCCCCCCCCCCCCACACACACACACCCCGTTGGCAAAACATCTTACCGCGGTTATGAAAATGTGCAGATTTTCTTTATGTAGATTTTTGAATATTCACATGAAGATCTGTCACCAATTGGATGGAAACCTAGTTATTTAATTGTTACCCAGAAACGATTTGATTTTGCGATAAAAACTGCTGCATTGGACCTTTAAACACGGATCCCACACATTGATAACAGCAGTGTACTGTAGCAGTGTAACCTATAACCTCAGCTCTCATAGTTACAGTAGTGTGGTTTGTGTATTCTCAGAAGCATTGATAGTAACAGTTTATTATTTTTCATAGCAGCCAATGTTCTGTGCACTACTACCCTGGTTCCGTGCAGTCTGGGCTCTACAGTAAGCCTATACAGAGGGTTTTTTGTTCAAGTCCCGCAGGACCAATCTCATTCTACGCTATATCCTTTCCTGACTGCAATAGTCTGTAGTACACCACCTCAGTGCAAACACAATCTTCTTAACACAATATTATTACAGATGAACAAAATTAAATCAGATTACCCAAAGCAGTCTATTTCGCTGAGGTTTATTCCGTCATAATTTGTTTTCATTAAATAGTTCATTTTTCCATGTCTCTTTCTTGCTTTTAAACGAAAGGTGATTTGATATCTCAACACATTTCCCTGTTTATTGACTGTGGCACAGGTACAGAAACACATGCAGTGGAGAGGGGGATACGCTCTGGAGTACGGGAGGACTGTGGCGACAGTAAAGAACATACAAGCTACTGTTCAACAGAACACCAAGATTATTTTTCAGAAAACAGTGCCACACCTCATGTGGTACACTGTAATGGCATGCTGTGAGGACGGTGGCTGGTTAGGCAATTCAGATTTACTCACAAATAAACCTTTTTTTGTCAGTTGTTTTTGCTAGGTAGCTTTGTTCACTTTAAGTGCCAAATTATTTGGACACGCCACATGTGCAGACCTTATCCCAGGCTTACCCACACAACATGTTCAGACGATACGCATGCACAAATTATGAAATTGTCTCAATGCAACAAATGAAGCTAGACAAAGCAGCAAGGCGTATGATGACCCTGTCCATATTTCCTGAGGTTTGATGCAGTCTTAGCAAATCTTTAGATTTGGAATATAAAAACCACCAGAATCATTGAGACAAACCATTAGATAACAACATTTGTTTTATTTTTATATCATTACATTTTTTGGGGGGGGCTTTTTTTTGTTGTTGTTTTGATTATCACAGAGTAAGCACTGCCTACCCTGACTGCACATCACTGGTATACTGTATACAAAGAGGGATGGATTTTGTTACTGATTATTTAGATAACTTATTGTAGCTCTGTGGACAATTTTAGCATAGCTGATAGTAAAAGTACTTCCATTACAGTAATAGCGGTGATGGCCACAGACTCACGGTTGTCTGAACCTGGAAAAAGGAGGTTCTACTGTGGTTTTATGATATCAATGCACATTGCACAAATGTGTAAAACACTATCCCTCTGCAACCCATTATCAATCAGGCAGGAGATTCTGTTTTATCAAATGTGGTTGTTTAATCTGGCATCCTACTAATTTCAGTGTGGTTCTGACATACTTCCTTTTGATTTTCTACACTTTTAAAAAAGGGTTCCAATAGGATTCTTCGGCTGTCCCCATAGGATAACCATTTTTGGTTCCAGGTAGAACTCTTTTTTAAATCCAGGTAGAACCTTTGGTGGTTTCATGTAGAACCCGGGCCAGATGTACTAACGCTTTTGCGCCCACTTCAGGCGTATTTGTTTCGCAAAGTGCGTATAAAACCATGGCGACGTATGTACGAAAGGGACGCACCGAGATGAAAGCGCAGACTGCCTGTCGCGGGAACTGAGAATGGCAAAATGCGCTTTTCGTGTAATGCATATGCATTCATGGGATGGTCAAGGGGAAAGTGGGAGTGTCACATAAAGAGATGGGAGGGGAAGCGTAAACTGCGCCTAATTATGTATTCCTAGTTATGTACAGAAAAAGCCGGTGAAAGCGCGCCTCTATTTTGCGCTGAAAATTCTCTGCCTCTTAAAAGCAGGTGTAATTTAGGAAGCGGGTTTCCTGGCATATGCCTCCTGGTGAAATGGCAGCAGTAATACGAGCAAGAGAAGACATAGGCTAAGGAGACGAGCTGAAAAGATTTTTGCCACAAGAATCACACTTTTTCAGTTGAGTGAAAACGAAATCATTAAGCGTTACAGATTAAGCAGCTACGCAATATTACAGTTACTGGAAGAAATCGAATCTCCGACTCAGCGTTCACATTCCATTCCAGCAGTTGTTAAACTCCTCACTACATTACAATTATTGGCATCAGGATAATTTCAAACAGTCATAGCATCAGCAGTGGGAATATCGCTGATCCATGATGGAAAGAGAGGAGGAGGCCCATTCAATTGCGCGTTTAAATAAACGCAATTTACGGTATAGTGGGTGTGGACAGGCGCTGATTACCTGATGAACTGCAGGTTTGGTACATAACACGCACACTGCGGTTTCACATCAAGCGCTTTCTGCGTCTTGGCCATGGCACTATTAACGCTGCGTTCGCAAATGTACTTACATCTGGCCCTGTTTAAAGGGTTCTACATGGAACTCAAAAGGGTTCTACCTGGAACAAAAAATAGTTATTCAAAGGGTTATCCTATCGGGACAGCGAAATAACCATTTTAGGTTCTAAGTGTATCAGCAGCCAGTGTGAGAGAAATAAACCTGATAAACCTGTACAGTGTTGCATGGAGAAATCACAAGAGAATTAGGGCCAATTTGACCTGCCTACAGCCAGCCTCTCCTCAGGGTCAATACCCAACAACCTCCACATCAATCTCAATCGATCCCCTGATTTTCCCACACGAAAAGCACAAAACTAAGTTTGTATTAGAGATGATGGATAGAAACAATTTGCCATTAATTACAGTAGAAGGGAAAGGAGAATGACAGAAATAAAACACAGAAAGAAAGCTGAAAAAGAATGAGAATTTCCTGAGAATGTTTTCCGGGGTAGTATTAGTGTAAGCTGGGGCCTGAATACTGCCTTTGAGGGATGGGGGGAATGGGGAACTCTGTCTCTGGCAAGGGTCCTAGAATTACAAAGGTAGAGGAGAGGCTGGTGAGGTCATGTGGTTGTCCACAGTAATTTCCAGGTTCACAGAGGTATGCAGGCCACATTTGGGCCTTTTATTTTGAGCTTTATGACAAATAGAAGCAGTGCCATGGCTTGTGGTTTTGCCAGTGTACTTTACCATCAGGAGTCCTGGAGCTGGATCTATTGAAATAGGCAATGATATGAGGTATGCTTGTACAATGTAGCCTATATATGGACAAACGTTAACTTGAGAGACTAATGTTAACTTAAGACGTGCAGTTCTTCCACTCAAATCTTCCATTGACATCAGTCCATAATTTCTTTGAAAGTTTGGGCTGCATGCACACAGGATTTGAACTCATTGTACATTTGAATGTTGGAATCTCTGTTTGTTATTGTCTATTTGTCTCTTGTATAGATGTACTCCTTCACCAATGAAAGGAGACTGCCGAACCTCCTGAGAATCCAGTTTAGAGCCACTTGGCTGTCATTCTCCAAGCCACATTTGAGCGTAGTGTTTGAATTATGGGGAGCGCTTTGGGGCCCTCCATAACAACTACATAACACATTCATAACCAAATCAACATAACACATTCATAACCAAATCAACATAACACATTCATAACCAAATCAACATAACACATTCATAATCAAATCAACATAACACATTCATAAACTACACAGAGGGCATTCACCTTTCACTTATCACCTTTGTGCCACTCATTGTCTTACCAATCCACCATTAAAACTCTCCGTAGGGAGAGGTCAGAGTTCTACAGTAGTGTAGAATCCAAAGCCAAGAAGCTATCTTTGTTTATGGAGCTACGATAAGTCATCCTGGAACCAGATTTAAGCACCATACAGAGAGTATAGACAGTATATATAAAGAACAAAGAGTTCTTTGGCGTTTTACCCTTTGGAGCCAGAATCATTATGGAAAAAAGTAAGACATTGTTACAGCACCAACCCCCAACACACACCACTCCATTATTTATCAATGCAGATTCCCCTGCCATCGATGGTCCTTTCTATTGAAGACTCTCATCACACTGACAGTTGAGCATTAATAAAACATAACTTCTTTGCATTATGTCTTCTTTACACCAAACATCCTCCATCAGAATGCTAGAATGTTATTCTCTCCTTCTTCTCGGCCACGAGGTGATCTGAAGAAAGTGAGAGAAAGAGAACGAGAGAGAGAGAGAGAGAGAGAGAAACTGGGGTTGATTGCTTTCACTTCAGAAGACCTGCACAAGATCTAGGTACTAGGTACTGTATAAATAATGCTGATGGTGGAGGTGAGGTAGGCCTAATGGTCCAATTGTATTAACATCTGATAAATACAGTCGTTGTATGGTTTTGATCAATCAAAATAACTATTATTAACTTGTTTTATTTCAATTAAATTTTGAGATGCCAAATGTGGGAAAATGTCACTGATGTTTTGGGTATGCCTTCTCTGCAGCTGTACATCAGTAAATAAATGTGAACAGCAAGGTTATTACAGTGAGAAAAGCCTGTTCCTTCAGCAGAATAATATGTAGAAAAGCTTTCCTTTAGGTCAATGTTCAGAACACAGAAGTAGAATGAATTAATATAATTAATTCAAGTTATGTGTCTTTATGGTGTTTTCATGTTGTTTGATGAAACTGTAACAACACATATGATTTTGCACAGCTGCAGCGAACACACACACACACACACACACACACACACACACACAAAGCATTTCACCGAACCGCTCACCATATACCATTATGGTTGACAGCTCATTCCATCTGAGATTGAAGAGGGGAAATTATTAAGAATATTGTACTTGGTTGCCATGGCACCGTGGATTTGCTCATCTCGCGGAAGTGTAATCACTACAGTTTCAATGACGCCCAATCACAAGGCACGATAATAAGAAGCAGAGACATGGAGATAGTGGTGCTTGTGTGGAGGAGATGGAGGGATGTTTCCATGGCAACAGCAATAATAATAATCCCGATGATTGATGTGCCATTCTGCTTTTTCCTGTTTTGGCTGTTGCATTCTCTCTCTCTCTCTCTCTCTCTCTCTCTCTCTCTCTCTCTCTCTCTCTCTCTCTCTCTCTCTCTCTCTCTCTCTCTCTCTCTCTCTCTCTCTCTCTCTCTCTCTCTCTCTCTCTCTCTCTCTCTCTCTCTCTCTCTCTCTCTCTCTCTCTCTCTCTCTCTCTCTCTCTCTCTCTCTCTCTCTCTCCATTCTGTGAGGCTTCATACTTCATATAGTATATTAGTCTGTCAGGCTAGTTTATGATACACTGTCGAAAATACAACAATCTTGTTACCTGCCATAATGACATGCCACATTCAGTCTTTACACAGTCCTTGGGTATAAAACAATCAACAAATTACAAATTTACTGCATATTGAGTAAACAAACATTACTGTAGTATTGGTGGGTTGACGCTCATGCAGAAATAGTTATCCCTTTATATGTTTCTTGACAATTACTTTGACTTGATATGGAAAATATAATGATAATGTTATTTGAGCATATACATTGTGTGTGTGTATGAAAATTTAATTAAAGTTGACGTGGATGTATTACATAGGCTATATATCATTCGAAAGAGGCCTTGATATACCAAATCATCAAAAATATAACACAAATGAAACTGCTCTCTGCTCACAAAACATCACTAGTCTGTTTTTCCATTCTAGGGATTGGTATGCACTGTACTGCACCTCATTGATATTAATCTCTTTGGAGGGTTGTATGGTCTGTCTGGTCAGATCTGGCCTTCTGCTTTGATGTGTGTTCTGGTTGACTGGAGGAGCTCACTCTGACGTGTGTGTGTGTGTGTGTGTGCGCGCATGTGTGCATGTGTGTGTGTGTGTGTGCACGCCCTGTGCATAGTTCCTCAGTATAGGCTCAATAGAACAACGTCTCGCAACACTGGTTCATATTCAGTGAACTTGCTAGTGTTCTTTAGCTTGTTGCTAGGTGTCTCATGTGTTTTTATCCCCTGAGCTTCGGTCACTATTGAGTGGACCACAGTTATCATGTTCTTACTAAATGTCATGTTTTTCTAATCCACACACCAAGAGGTTATCAAACTGTCACCTACCAATTCAGCTACTGGTATTTCCCCTCTCCACCTGGTAGTAAACTCTGAGCCAGGGATTCTAGCCATTGCAACGTTACTTCACAAACAGGACCACCTTAGAGGCCAAATGGAGAAAAGTGCCAAGCCAGGCCATTCAGATATTCCATTCCCTACCAGATCCAAACCATGAGATCACTATTGTTATCAAGTTATCAACACATTTAACCCTTTACAGTACTTCATCTGAAATGAAGAGAATAATCTGCGGTGTTGTAGAACTTGGACTGATGAGAAGAGGAGGGAGGGTGGAGAAATCTCTCCAGCATGAACCCATGTGACATTATTCAATGTGATGGTGACGTGCCCCATTTACAGTAAGAGACTGAATCAATCTCACTGTGTCATTGTGTTAGAGCACTCAGGCGTTGGCTTATAGTGTGTGTGTGTGTGTGTGTGTGCGTGCATGCATATGTGTGTGTGTGTGTGTGTGTGTGCACATGCATGCATGCATTTGACGCAAGAAAGAAAAATTGATCCACCCCACTCAACAATACAATCAGGGTTACAAATCCATCTACATTGATACAGTTACACACATTATGAGAAAAGTCCATATCAATAGCTAACGTTTTGCGGATTGTCACACCTCATAAAGAACAATATCACATTAGTTCTAATCAAGACAAGCATGATTCGTCTCACAAAGTGTGACATATTAATCTGTGAGATAGATAAGGAGAGATCAGTGGGGGAGACAACGATGGATGAACCTTCAGACCACTCTAATGAGAACTAATGAGCCAGTAACAATCTCTGTCTCCTCTGGATAGACGGACAGGCTCACATCATGGGAGAGGCTAGTCAGTAGCCTCTCTTCACTGTGGCAGGTTATAGACTGCAGGGATGGTTGGGTATAGGCTACTCTAGAGAAGAGGCTGACAAGCCATTCAGTGGTAACTGGAGGGCAATTCAATAATATAAAGTTGGGCAAAAAGGCTTCTGAGTGTTTAATGTACATAAGTGTTATGGAAGGTGTGTATGTGTGTGTGTATGTGTGTGTGTAGGTGTGTGTGTTTGTGTGTGAGTGTGTGTATGCATGTGCGTGTGAATGCAATCATGTGAGTGTATTTATGTGTATGTGTGTCTGTCTGGTCTGTTTATAAGTCTGTCTCTGTATGTCTGACTTTTTGTCTGTGAGAGGCAGACGCCCTGTCAGATTGTGTCGTCTGCAGACAGAGTGCACTTAAGGTATGCTCCGTTTTGACAGGCTGTGCACTCCACATTGGAGAATCACAAGCCAAATTGGATTGATCAGATGGATTCAAAATAATCCCCTCCTTGGAAGACCTGGTTGTCAAGGTGACAGGGGGGAAACTGAGCTATCAGAATGAGATGATGGGTTTGATCAATGGAGGGCACTAGATGTGTCACCCTATGCATGCACAGGAACAAATAACAACAATATCACCATGTTAATCATAGTGTAACTACTGTGGTGTTATACATTGTATGATAGCATGTTGTAATACAAGGCATAATGTATACACAGTGTAATTTAATATCATACCATATTATTCCTCGCAATCACAGTAAAATGTGCACAAATAAATGCTCCTCAAGAAGCGTTCTATCACACAAGCTAAGTAAATGCCGTTTAGCTATACTGCGTGTTTGTACAGCACCAGTCAAAAGTTTAGACACACCTACTAATTCCAGGGTTTATCTTTATTTAAAAAAAAATATATGTATATTTTTTAAATGAAATAACACATGAAATCATGTAGTAACCTCTCAGGTCCTGACGGTAGGGATGCCTAGTGGCATCTCTATGTTTGGGTTTGGTTAACTGTCGGGGCCTGACGGTAGGGTTGTCTGGGCAACTCTATGTTGAGTTTTGTTGGTCCCCAATTAGAGGCAGCTGCCATACGTTGTCTCTAATTGGGGATCCTATTTAAGTTCATGATTGTGCCCACCTGTGTGTGGTTCTTTGTTTGTGCATGTCACACATCAGTTCCTGGTTTAGTTCTCTCCTTTGGTTTGTTGTTTTTGGTCACAAATAAAGGAATGTATTCACACTACTGCTCAGCACCTCGGGTCCTTCCTAAGAGCCATGACATAACCAAAAAAGTGTTAAACAAATCTAAATATATTTTCTATGTCAATTAACAGGTGTGGAATTCTTTGTGGAATTTCTTTCCTTCTTAATGCATTTGAGAGAATCACTTGTGTTGGTAAAAGACCAAGTCTATATTATGGCAAGAACAGCTCAAATGTTATATATATACTTTTTTATATTTAACCTTTATTTTACTAGGCAAGTCAGTTAAGAACAAATTCTTATTTACAATGACGGCCTACCCACAGGGTCAACCTTTAGAGCAAATTAGGGTTAAGTGCCTTAATCAAGGACACGTCGACAGGTTTCTTTTCACCTTGTCGGCTCAGAGAAACACCTTGTAAGCAAAGAGAAACAACAGCCCATTATTACTTTAAGACATGAAGGTCAGTCAATCCGGAAAATGTCAAGAACTTTAAAAGTTTCAAGTGCAGTGGCAAAAACCATAAAGCGCTATGATGAAACTGGCTCTCATGAGGATCGCTACAGGAAAGAACACCCAGAGTTACCTCTGCTGCAGAGGATAAGTTCATTAGAGTTAATTGCACATCAGACTGCAGCCCAAATAAATGCATCACAGAGTTCAAGTAACAGACACATCTCAACATCAACTGTTCAGAGGAGACTGTGTGAATCAGGCCTTCATGGTTGAATTGCTGCAAAGAAACCACTACTAAAGGACACCAATAAGAAAAAGAGACTTGCTTGGCACAAGGAACACAAACAATGGACATTAGACCAGTTTAAATCTGTCCTTTGGTCTGATGAGTCCAAATTTGAGATTTTTGGTTCCAACCACCATGTCTTTGTGAGATGCAGAGTAGGTGAACAGATGATCTCTGCATGTGTGGTTCCAACCGTGAAGCATGGAGGAGGTGTGATGGTGTGGGGATGCTTTGCTGGTGACACTGTCAATGATTTATTTAGAATTCAAGGCACACTTAACCAGCATGGCTACCACAGCATTCTGCAGCGATATGCCATCCCATTTGGTTTGCGCTTAGTGGGACTATTAATGACCCAACCCACATCCAGGCTGTGTAAGGGCTATTTGACCAAGGAGAGTGCTGCATCAGATGACCTGGCCTCCACAATCACCCGACCTCAACCCAATTGAGATGGTTTGGGATGAGTTGAACCGCAAAGTGAAGGAAAAGCAGCCAACAAGTGCTCAGCATATGTGGGAACTCCTTCAAGACTGTTGGAAAAGCATTCCTCATGAATCTGTTTGAGAGAATGCCAAGAGTGTGCAAAGTTTTCATCAAGGCAAAGGGTGGCTATATTTTGATTTGTTTAACACTTTTTTGGTTACTATGTGTTATTTAATAGTTTTGATGTCTTCACTATTATTCTACAATGTAGAAAATAGTAAAAATAAACAAAAACCCAAACCCTTGAATGAGTAGCTGTGATCAAACTTTTGACTGGAACTGTATATCTATAACTTATAACATCAAGTTAAATAAATATAACACATAACTAGCTGTACTACAATAATAAAGCATTCCCTCAGCTACAGGTAGTGACAGCCTGAGACAGTGTGTCTGAGAAGAGCACTACCCCACTATAAGTATTCCAGTATGGATCAATGTGATGTAAATGTGTCTCCCTTCTCTCCGCAGCACAGTGCTGTAATAAATAGCCTGATGAGATATGTGATAAAAAGCACCAGAAAAAAATAGTGTTGAATGATGCATGGGCCTCTGGCAAAAAAATGTGCAAATGAATTCCATGTACTTGACATTCATATATGAGGAGATTGTCAGATCACAGGAATTGTGTGTGTGTGCATGTGTGTGCGTGCATATGTTTGTGTGTCAGAGAGAGAGAGAAAGAGATAGAGGGAGAGAGAGTGAGAAAGCGAGAGAGAGAGAGAGAGAGAGAGAGAGAAAGAGAGAGAGAGAGAGAGAGAGAGAGAGAGAGAGAGAGAGGGTGAAAGTGTGAGGGTCATAGCAGTCAATAATGAATATATTTTCTCAATGTTTGCTTGGGGTGAATTGCACTGTACGAAACAGAGGAAAGAGATATTCCACATAGCATTCATTTAAAGGCTAATACCCTATATCTTAAGTTGTGGAGTGTTTGAAATGATTTGGTCTTTCCTATTACAAGTCCTTGTCTTAAGAGTATGCATTTGGGGCGTGTAAAAAGTACCCATTTGTGGAAAGCCATCTAGTGATTTACATGAGTGATTTATGGTATGTTGATGTATATTTTTAAGCAAGGTACATGTTGTGCTGGAATACATAGAGACTATTTGCTCTGGGGTAGATGTAATGATATCATACATAATGAGTTAGTGCTAAGTAGAATATGCATGAGGAGACCATGCTCTAGGGTAGTTGGTACGGTAGCATTCCATGCTAATAAGGAAAAGTATTACATTTCATGGAATGTTTCTAAGGGTAAGCCGGTTTACACTGAGTGTCTTTCTCTCTGCACAATGCTATGCATTTCTAATGTAATGTCAGTTCTATGACACAGATCATTCAAAATCAAATCAGTATTTCATGAAAAAACTGCAGCGAACCTATTTTCTTTGTGTGTGTGTGTGTGAGTGAGTGAGAGAGAGAGTTTATGGAGAGAATATGTCGTTTTGTGGTGTGTGGGGGAGGGTGTGCATTTATGACATTTTTTAGGGGGAGGGGTATGCGTGTGGGGGGATGGGCGAATATGAGACTACACTCACTATCTAGAACTTTAAAGGGTTCCCTGGCTGTCCCCATAGGAGAACCCTTTGAAGAACCCTTTTTTGGTTGCAGGTAGAACCCTTTATGTTTCTAAGGGTGAACCGGTTTAGGGTTCAATGTAGAACCAGTTTCTACAGAGGGTTCTATATGGAACACAAAAGGGTTCTACCTGGAACCAAAAGGGTTCCACTATTGGGACAGCCAATGGAACCCTTTTTTCTAAGAGTGTATGTACAGTGGGGAGAACAAGTATTTGATACACTGCCGATTTTGCAGGTTTTCCCACTTACAAAGAATGTAGAGGTCTGTAATTTTTATCATAGGTACACTTCAACTGTGAGAGACGGAATCTAAAACAAAAATACAGAAAATCACATTGTATGATTTTTAAATAATTAATTTGCATTTTATTGCATGACATAAGTATTTGATCACCTACCAACCAGTAAGAATTCCAGCTCTCACAGACCTGTTAGTTTTTCTTTAAGAAGCCCTCCTGTTCTCCACTCATTACCTGTATTAACTTCACCTGTTTGAAATCGTTACCTGTATAAAAGACACCTGTCCACACACTCAATCAAACAGACTCCAACCTCTCCACAATGGCCAAGGCCAGAGAGCTGTGTAAGGACATCAGGGATAAAATTGTAGACCTGCACAAGGCTGGGATGGGCTACAGGACAATAGACAAGCAGCTTGGTGAGAAGGCAACAACTGTTGGCGCAATTATTAGAAAATGGAAGAAGTTCAAGATGACGGTCAATCTCCCTCGGTCTGGGGCACCATGCAAGATCTCACCTCGTGCGGCATCAATGATCATGAGGAAGGTGAGGGATCAGCCCAGAACTACACGGCAGGACCTGGTCAATGACCTGAAGAGAGCTGGGACCACAGTCTCAAAGAAAACCATTAGTAACACATTACGCCGTCATGGATTAAAATCCTGCAGCGCACGCAAGGTCCCCTGCTCAAGCCAGCGCATGTCCAGGCCCGTCTGAAGTTTGCCAATGACCATCTGGATGATCTAGAGGAGGAATGGGAGAAGGTCATGTGGTCTGATGAGACAAAAATAGAGCTTTTTGGTCTAAACTCCACTCGCCGTGTTTGGAGAAAGAAGAAGGATGAGTACAACCCCAAGAACACCATCCCAACCGTGAAGCATGGAGGTGGAAACATCATTCTTTGGGGATGCTTTTCTGCAAAGGGGACAGGACGACTGCACCGTATTGAGGGGAGGATGGATGGGGCCATGTATCGCAAGATCTTGGCCAACAACCTCCTTCCCTCAGTAAGAGCATTGAAAATGGGTCGTGGCTGGGTCTTCCAGCATGACAACGACCTGAAACACACAGCCAGGGCAACTAAGGAGTGGCTCCGTAAGAAGCATCTCAAGATCCTGGAGTGGCCTAGCCAGTCTCCAGACCTGAACCCAATAGAAAATCTTTGGAGGGAGCTGAAAGTCCATATTGCCCAGCGACAGCCCCGAAACCTGAAGGATCTGTATGGAGGAGTGGGCCAAAATCCCTGCTGCAGTGTGTGCAAACCTGGTCAAGAACTACAGGAAACGGATGATCTCTGTAATTGCAAACAAAGGTTTCTGTACCAAATATTAAGTTCTGCTTTTCTGATGTATCAAATACTTATGTCATGCAATAAAATGCAAATTAATTACTTAAAAATCATACAATGTGATTTTCTGGATTTTTGTTTTAGATTCCGTCACTCACAGTTGAAGAGTACCTATGATAAAAATTACAGACTTCTACATGCTTTGTAAGTGGGAAAACCTGCAAAATGGGCAGTGTATCAAATACTTGTTCTCCCCACTGTATGTGTCTGTATACTAAGTGTATGTTGGATGATGGTGTGTGTGTGTGTGTGTGTGTGTGTGTGTGCTTGTGCGTGAGTGCGTGTGTGCGTGTGTGCGTGTGTGTGTGTGTGTGTGTGTGTGTGTGTGTGTGTGTGTGTGTGTGTGTGTGTGTGTGTGTGTGTGAATGTGTGTATATGTGTGCGCGCATGCTTATAAAGAGTAACCTTGATCCGTAGAAATCTTTGGCCAGGTCGCTCAAGATCCACTTCGAAATCTGACATCCGTCCACACTCTAAAAAGATACGGTTCCTGGAGTATGCTTTAGGGGTTCTTCAAATTGAAACTGTAGGGGAACCCCTATAAGTTATTCGAAGAACACTTTAAAAGGATTCTTCAAAGATCCCCTTTTAATGGATCCTCAAATAACCTTTTGAAGAACCTTTTGGGGTACTTAAAAAGGTAATGGATACATTTAACAATAACACAATATTTTAGTTGTCAGTGTTTATTATGTTTTTATATGAGGTAAACTCCCAGCAGATCCCCTAGTCCAATGGGTATATTCTCTGGCGTGTTGATGTTAATGTGCTGATGTTCTCCATATCCATAGCCAGAATGATTTTGCAGTGCATGGTGATTGAACAGGTTTTGAGTTATATTCATCAGAGGTGTAGGGAGGGTGAAGTCTGTGAATCCAAAAAATAGTGATTATACAGATTAACAAAACATGCACACAACAATATTCATACCTTGGTTTTTGTGGTAAATGTGAATGAAAAAACTGTTCATGGTTTTCATACACATACCTTGTCCATAATGTAGAGGCCTATGGGATATTCACTGAAGAGGTAAGGGAGGAAGATGGTAAATGTGATCTGCATAACATACCAATAGCAACTGACATGCCTCTGTATGCCTCCTCATCTGTATGCCTGCAGACAGACACAAACGTGAGCAGTTCAGTGATCTGCACCCAATTCAGCTAACCTTCAACATATTCTTATAGTCTACATATTCTTACCTCTTTGTTGATTGACATCCATAGAATTGTGTCCTTTTTCACAAAGATTTACACAAATATGAAAAAACAATATACATTTTGATCATACAAGGGACAAATCTTACCTTAAATTGAGGAGATCTTTACATTTTCATTTAAGTGCCTGCACCTGCTGTCCTTTCAAATTAAAATCCTGCAAGAACCCCCACCAACTAAGGAGATTCCCTGATGGACCCCACCTCCTATGGGGTTCTTGGAAGAACATTTTTCGGGCAATTTTCAGTGTCAAGAACCCTAAACTTCTTTGAAGAACTTTGAGGATCTTAGAAGAACCCTTGTTGAACCCCTAATTTTTTGAGTGCAGGAACCCAGGACATCGGGAGATGCCTTACAAAACGTCCAATAGGGTCAACGGTGAGTGCTATTACCATCAAGTAGGCGAGCTACGGCTCCGAGGGTCGCATGTTCAATCCCAGTGATAAGCACATTTTTAAACCTAAATTAGAATGCAGCTGCAAGCAGGATGAGCAACCTAGGGTGTCCAGAACACCTCAAAATGTGACTTTTGGAGCAACTTCGAAATTTGGCGTTTGGGCAAACCAGGACAAAGGTCGAAATCTGTCAAATTGGTAAAAACCATGAGATTTTGTTGAAATCTTAGTATGGATTATATGGAATAATAGTTATCCTATAGAATGTGTATGCATGTGTGTGTCTACGACTAAGTGTGTGTGTGTTAATTCACAGGCCTGTGTGTGAGCCCACGTAAGTGTGTGTGTGTGTGTGCGCGCCCACGTAAGTGTGTGTGTGTAACACTAAACCCTGTAATATTAGTCTGCAGACTCATGCTTTGAATGCCAGTTCATATTCTAAAAGGTTAATGGAACAAAGAACTCATTGTGTGTTTTGTTCACTGGATGTGGGCATCTCATTGTTCCTTAACCAAATGTCAGGGTTGCTCCAAATGTTAATGATTTCAACTGTTTCTCATGCTTGGTTTGTGCTCAGGATATTTGGCCAGTCAGTAGTTCATAAGATTCAATGCGGTTGGTGTGAATGATTCAGTTTCTTATTCATAGATCTGTGACTTAGGATGACTCTTATTAAATATATCCTGACCCAAATCCTCTCTGTTGTTGACTTGCTGATGGATTAACTGAGGGTAAATAATAAATCATCAAAATACTAAAAGTATCCTATAACCATCAACCCCTATAAACTGTCCCTGTAGGTTCTTATTAGTGTTTTAACTAATCCCAAAGAAACAAATTAGTATTCATTCATAATTACTATGCAATACGCATTTTACTTGACCATTTTAACAAGATACCATGTAAATCAATAGTGGACCAGAAAGTCAAATAAAATATAACCAACAAATTAGTAAAAAATGTAACCAACACTAATTCGCTTTTCGGTGTTCCAGTGTTCATGATCAGGGTGCTAAACAGGCGAGAGAGATTTCCCACCCAAGAATGTGATGAAGCTGAAGCGTTTTAGTGGCTTGGTTTGTCAAATTGTGTAGAGATTAACAGTCACTGAATGAAAAGGTGCTGACAAGACATGAATCAGACGGCTGCTTTGAGCTGGCATTCCACATTGCCTCCACCACGGCACCCACATCTAAACACACAGAGGGCACTCACACTATATACCTTGCACAGATACAGGAGACTGCCATGTTATTACAATAATATTTATGTATTTTTATTGTTTTTGACCAACTCTTTATTTAGTTTAGTGCATACAAAAACAATCAAAGAAATGCATACAAAGATAACCCCAACCCATTCCCCCTTGGTCCCCATCCATCCACCCGCATTCCTCCTTCCCCACCCGGAAACCATGCTTCCCACCCCGATGGTTAAATGGGTGAGAGTGAGGTGGTTGTCATCTTAGAGCCCCAAATAATTTTCCTGCCAGCAGTAATCTTCTCTGTTTGATTGAGATATTCAAGTAGCTATCATCATTAAGTAACATAATAGATGCAAAGCATTGAATATTTTAAGTCAGGCACTTCGAAATGAATGTTGTATTTAACTGCAGGGCACTCCCACGTCATATGAAGGAATGTGCCACTGCCTACCTGATTTAGGGGACACAGTGAACAGTTGGGAGTTGGGGCCAATTTCATCGTAAAGCATTTCCTTGGTGTTAAATACAAACTTAAAATGTATAAGTTGATGGTTTGATTTACAGGATGCCAATGTCATATTTTTCTATATTGTGTTCAAGTTAAAGGGTTGTTCAAATTCAATTAGATCTGTTGACCATACTTTTTTAGTGGCTAGCTCAGAATATGAGCTTTCCAAAAGTTGTTTATATATTATAGAGATCAGTCCTTTCGGGACTCCATAGGACAGCATAGCTGACCCAAGTAAATATAGAAAAAAGGAGTTGCCTGGCAATGTGTATGTGTCTTGCAAATACTGCCCATGATATCGGTAAGGGTATGGATTTGGACCATTGGGGGGATACAAAAGGCCTCCCTCCAGATTGCGACTCTGGGGAACCCAAGTGCAGACTCAGATGAGGAAACAGGGATGAACAAACCAAAATATTTATTTTAACAGAGAGAGATATGGAGTGCAGATCCGGGGAAGCTTGGAGGGGTTGTGGAAAAACCAAAGGTGGAGACTGGGGTTGGAGTGGCTGAGTAGAACAGGGTAATGGTCCGGAGAGGAATCCAAGGTGGTGGTGGTGAGTGAAATGCAGAGCAAGGTAGTTGGGTGGTGAGATGTGGAACAGGAGACAGGAGCCAGAGACAGAGCGGTCATAAACAGAGATTACGATCTGGCAGAGTGGAAGTGGCAGGACCAAGTATTTGTAGAGGACTTGATTATGGAACGAGTTGCAGCTGGTGGGGATCTGCTCTGACTCCAGCACACCTGTCTCCAACCACACAATCAAAGAGAGAGAGAGAGAAAGAGAGAGTACAGAGGGAGTAACTGCAGGTCAAGAAGACACCGGATGAGCAGCAGAGGGCGTAGAAAGAACAGATGTGACAGTACCCCCCCCTCTACGTACGCCACCTGGCGCACGACCCGGCTTGTCTGGGTGTGAGGTATGAAAATCCTGTAAGAGGGAGGAATCCAGAATGTGACGACGGGGCACACAGCAGCGCTCCTCAGGCCTGTATCCCTCCCAGTCCACCAGATACTGCCAACCGCGGCCCCGACGGCGCACATCCAAAAGCCGCCGGAGGGTATAGGCAGGATGGTTGTCGATGAGCTGAGGTGGTGGGGGAGCAGCAGCGGGAGGGGACAGGGGACTGAAGCAGACTGGTTTAATTAAGGATACATGGAAGGTGGGGTGAATTTTGAGAGAGTATGGGAGTTTCAGATGAACCGCAGAGGGGTTGATGACATGATCGATCTCAAAGGGACCAATGAATCGGGGCGCTAGTTTTCTGGAAGACACCTTCAAGGGCAAGTCCTTAGACGAGAGCCATATATTTTGGCCTGGAGTGTAGACTGGAGCTGAGGCACGGTGAAGGTTAGCTTGGGTTTGGGTCCTGGTGGAGGCACGAAGAAGAGCAGCCCGGGCCCTCTTCCAGGTGCGATGACAACGGCGCATGTGGTCCTGGACCGAGGGCACCGCTACCTCAATCTCTTGGGCCGGGAACAAGGGGGGTTGCTAACCTAGAGAACACTCAAAGGGTGACATACCTGACGAAGCGTTGTTGAGGGTGTTGTGGGCATATTCCACCCAGGGTAGCTGGGCACTCCAGGAGGAAGGGTTAGTCGAAGTCACACAGCGTAGGGCAGTCTCCAACTCCTGGTTGGCCCGCTCGGTCTGGCCGTTGGTCTGGGGGTGATATCCAGACGAAAGGCTAACATTAATACCAAGTGCTGTGCAGAAGGCTCTCCATACCTGGGATGTAAACTGGGGTCCTCTGTCAGAAACAATGTCCATAGGTATGCCATGCAGCCACAACACATGGGATACCAGCAGGTCCGCAGTCTCCCTGGAGGAAGGAAGCTTGGAGAGGGGAATGAAGTGAACCGCTTTGGAAAATCTGTCAATAATTGTGAGGATGACTGAGTTACCGTTCGATGGTGGGAGGCCCGTGACGAAGTCCAGAGCTATGTGTGACCAGGGGCGACTGGGTATGGGAAGAGGGCGAAGCAGACCGGATGTAGGTTTGGTGGAGGTTTTGTTTCGGGCACAGACAGAGCAGGCTGAGATGAATTCACAAACATCTTTCTCCATGGTAGGCCACCAAAATCGCTGACGCAGGAAGGCGACAGTCCGGTTCATGCCAGGGTGACAGGTGAGGTGAGTAGAATAGGCCCACTGAAGAACTTCAGAGAGAACGGAATCTGGCACAAACAGAGCCTTACTAGGGCCGTTACCTGGATCAGGCTGAGCCTGAAGAACACGGGACTCAATCTCCCAGGAGACAGCGGCAACAATGCAGGAGCCTGTGTTGTCTGCAGTGAACTGACGGGAGAGGGCATCAGGCTTGGTATTCTTAGATCCAGGGCGATAAGTGAGTGTGAAGTTGAAACCGTTTGGCGGTCTGGATGTAGGATAGGTTTTTATGATTCGTCCACACAATGAAGGGGAGAACTGAGCCCTCTAACCAGTAAGGCAACTCCTCAAGAGCCAGCTTAATGGCCAGAAGTTCCCGGTTACCTATGTCAAAATTTCTCTCAGCAGGTGAGAGTTTGCAGGACAAGAAGGCACATGGATGGAGCTTCTGATCAGAGGGTGAACGTTGAGACAGAACAGCACCTACCCCTGTGTCGGAAGCATCCACCTCGAGGACGAACTGGAGCTCTGGGTCTGGCTGGGTAAGGATTGGAGCAGAAGTGAAGCAGTGCTTGAGTTTTCGGAACGCTGCCTCTGCCTCGGGGGGCCAGTGGAACGGAGTGGAGGTGGAGGTGAGAGTGGTGAGCGGAGCTGCCAAACGACTGTAGTCACGGATCAAACCCCAAAAAACGCTGTACCTGCTTAAGATTAGCGGGCAAAGGCCACTCTGTCACAGCACTAACCTTGGCAGGGTCCATTTGTAGCTGTCCTTGTGCAATAATGTACCCCAAAAAGGACACAGAGGAAACATGAAACTCACATTTCTCGGCCTTAACAAAAAGTTTATTCTCCCACAGCCGTTGGAGGACTTGGTGAACGTGTTGCTTGTGAGCCTCAAGGTCCTTAGAAAAAATAAGAATGTCATCCACATAGACAAAAACAAAGCGTCCAATAACATCCCTCAAAACATCCTTCACCAGACTCTGAAAAACAGCAGGGGCATTAGTGAGACCAAACGGCATGACCAAATACTCAAAGTGTCCAAGTGGTGTGTTGAATGCCGTTTTCTACTCGTCCCCTTCTCTGATGCGGACAAGGTGGTAGGCATTCCGGAGGTCGAGTTTAGTGAACACTGTAGCACCATGTAGGGGGGCAAAAGCAGAACTGATGAGTGGCAAGCGATACTTGTTCCTGACAGTGATACTATTCAACCCACGGAAGTCTATGCACGGCCTCAATGACCCATCCTTTTTGTTGACGAAGAAAAACCCAGCTCCCACTGGAGAGGAAGAAGGCCTGACATGTCCGACAGCCAGGGAATCCTGGATGTATTCCTCCATGGTCTCTTGCTCGGGACAAGAGAGAGGTTACACAACCTGCTACTAGGGAGATCCAGGCTGAAGCTCAATGGCACAGTCGTACGGCCAATGAGGCGGCAGAGATGGGGTGTGGTGCTTACTGAACACAGGAGCTAGACCGTGATATTCTGGAGGAACGGAAGACAGGTCTGGAGGATCTGGAATGGATTGGGGTGCGGACAAGGCAGGAGGAAGGGCAGAATGTAGACAATTGGAATGACAAAAGGTACTCCAAGTAGTTACCCTCCCAGTAGTCCAGTCAATCTGTGGGTTGTGTAGCTTTAACCAAGGATGACCCAGAACCAGAGGTGAGTGATAACAGTTGATTATGTGAAAACTGATATTTTCTTGGTGATTTCCAGAGAGGCGCAGGATAACAGGAACAGTTCTCTCCAAAACACGGAAGAGTAGCTTTCCATTGAGAGCGTTGGCATCCAGAGGTGAATCGAGCAACACAGTGTCCAGGCCCAACTGATTAACAACCCCTCGGCCCAGAAAGCTCTCGTCGGAACCAGAATCGATGAGGGCAGGCAGAGGAAAAGTCTGCCTCTGCCACACAAGGTTGGCCTCAAGCAGGGGTCTAGGAGATGATGGACAAGCGATTTGGCTCAACAGTATATCCCCTACTACTGCTGAGCCCCCTCTTTTGCTGGACGCAGGGAACAAGTGGAGATCAGGTGACCTACCTGGCCACAATATAGACAGCACCTAGTACTGATACGCCGCTGCCTCTCCTCTGGAGATAAACGGGTCCGGCCGAGCTGCATGGGTTCAGGCTTAGAACATGCCTGGAGATGTGATGCAGTCGAAGAAAGAGAGCAAGGCACTGAAGCAGATGTTATGGAACATGCAACCCTACCTCCCCTCTCCCTCCGACGCTCACGGAGACGGTTGTCAATACGGATAGTGAGAGAAATTAGTTTGTCCAGTCCATCAGGCTCTTCTCTGGACACCAACTCGTCTTTGAGGGTCTCAGTGAGTGCGTTCCGGAATGCTCCCTGAAGAGCCTCGTCATTCCAGCCACTCACAAGCCATTTCAGCCACACTCTGGGAGCCTTGACGAAGGGACAGGCGTCGTTTAGCGACATCCTTACCACCGACCGGGTGGTCGAAGACCTTCCTCATCTCATCTGTGAATCCACCGTAGGAGAAGCAGATAGATGACTGTCTCTCCCATACCGCAGTGGCCCAGGAAAGCGCTGCTCCGCGAAGACAGCCAATCAAAAAAGAAATCTTGGCTCGTTCACTAGCATACGAGTAGGGCTGTTGCTCAAATACTAGTGAACATTGCACAAGAAAGGCTCTGCAAGCGCCAAGATTACCACCATAGCGCTCAGGAGTACGAACAAAAGGCTCTCGGGGCGGAGAAGAGGTACTTGAGACTGGTTGTGAACTTTGGGCGGAAGTACGGACCTGTAGATCCGACAAGCTCCGTGAAAACTCCTTGATGTTCTCCAGCAGGGTTTTCAGGGCTTGGTCATGTTGCTCAAGAAGGGTGCCTTGACCAACAAGAATTTGGTGAAGAGTAGTGGAGTCTGCTGGGTTCATGCTGGCCATATCGTACTGTTAGGCGGAGCGACTCTGGGGAACCCAAGTGCAGACTCAGATGAGGAAACAAACCAAAATATTTATTTTAACAGAGAGAGATATGGAGTGCAGATCCGGGGAAGCTTGGAGGGGTTGTGGAAAAACCAAAGGTGGAGACTGGGGTTGGAGTAGCTGAGTAGAACAGGGTAATGGTCCGGAGGGGAATCCAAGGTGGTGGTGGTGAGTGAAATGCAGAGCAAGGAAGTTGGGTGGTGAGATGGAACTAAGAGAACAAGAGACAGGAGCCAGAGACAGAGCGGTCATAAGCAGAGATTACGATCTGGCAGAGTGGAAGTGGCAGGACCAAGTATTTGTAGAGGACTTGATTATGGAACGAGTTGCAGCTGGTGGGGATCTGCTCTGACTCCAGCACACCTGTCTCCAACCACACAATCAAAGAGAGAGAGAGAGAGAGAGAGAGAGAGAGAGAGAGAGTACAGGGGGAGTAACTGCAGGTCAAGAAGACACCGGATGAGCACCAGAGGGCGTAGAAGGAACAGATGTGACAGGACCAAAGTGTAGTTTATATTGTTTAAGGTATATATCAGTGAAGACCACCTCTTCCTGGGCAATGAGAAACACCATATTCCCTCTATAATCAGCCAGGGGGCAGGATAATAATTTCTAAAGCAATTTGTTCATCCTGTCTGGGATCGTTAACCTTGCCATATACATTTTGAAACCGCACTATGAATTTTATCCCAATAGCCAGAAGGCGGAGCCATGGGAAGCATTGAACTAGAGAAATTCACCTGTGGCAATGTATTCATTTTGACAATAGATATTCAGCTGGTTAAAGCAACTGGGATATTATTTCATCTACTGAGGTCGGATTAAATTGATTTGAGCATTTTGTTAAAGTTTCTGGTAGTGGTTTTATCTAAGGAAGGAAATATATCTACTCCCAAATATTTAAAATGGGAAACAATTGGGATTCCATAAGTAGAGATGGAGTCCTCCATCTGGGTCTTGAGAGGCAGTAGAGCTGATTTGGTTATATACATTTTATAACTTGAGATGAAGCTGAATTTATCTATGATCTTCAATGCTTTTGGGAGCGATTGAGATACATTTTCTCAATATGTTAAAATATAATCTGCGTATAATTAGATGAAGTGATCAGTAGAAAAATGTTTTGTTTTTTCCTTCGATTGACATATTGACTGGGCCAAGAGTTCCACTGCTTCTAGTGATCCTGAGTCCTGGACTTACTGACGGCCGACCCCAATTAGTGAAGGTAGGTAACAACACTTCCGCTATGCTGATGGTCAACACGGGGGCCCCACAGGGGTACTCCCTGTTCACCCATGACTGCATGGCCACGCACGTCTTCAACTCAATCACCAAGTTTGTTGACAACAATGATGAGACAGCCTACAGGGAGGAGATGAGAGGCCTGGCGGAATGGTTCCAGGAAAATATTGTCTCCCTTAATGTCAACAAAATTAAGGAGTTGAACATGGACAACAGGACACAGCAGAGAGAGCACGGCCCCAATCACATCGACAGGGCCACAGTGGAGAGGGTCAAAAGCTTGTTCAGCTGCGTGCACATCACTGACAACCTGAAATGGTCCCTTCTCACAGACAGCATGGTGAAGAAGGCACAACAGTGCCTCTTCAACCTCATAAGGCTGAAGAAATTGGGCTTGGCCCCTAAGAACCTCACAAACTTTTACAGATGCACCATTAAGAGCCTCCTGTCAGGCTGTATCACCACCTGGTCCGGCAACTGCACTGTCTGCAAACGCAGGGTTCTCCAGAGGGTGGTGCGGTCAGCTCAACGCATTACTGGTGGCATACTCCCTGCCCTTCAGGACATCTACAATACAGCACCCGATTTCACAGGAAGGCCAAGAAGATCATCAAGGACCTCAGCCACCTGAGCCACGGCTTGTTCACCCCGCTACCATCTAGCAGGCTGAGACAATACAGGTGCATCAAAGCAGGGACCGAGAGACTGAGAAACAGCTTCTATCTCCAGGCCATCAGACTGTTAAACAGTCACTGTTCTAGCCGGCTACCACCCGGTACACTACCTTGCACCTTAGAGACTGCTGCCGTGTACACCGAGTCATTGAACACTGGTCCATTGAATAACGTTTACATACTGTTTTACCCACTTTATATGTAGATACTGTATTGTAGTCCTGGCTCATCCTATATAACTGCCGTACACACCTTTTCTATTCATATACTGTCAATACAGTCTTTACACACCAATATATGTATATATTTTTATATACATTATATGTATATATATTTATATTCCGGTATCTGACATTGCTCGTTCTGATATTTATTAAATTCAAAATTTTCTGGATAATAGGTATTGTTTTTTTATTATTATTATTATTATTATTTCTAGGTGTTACTGCACTGTTGGAGCTACATGGCTGTATTTCATGTTGAGAGTTTTTTATTATTTAAAAAATAACTTAGTTCTTTATAGAAGTGGAAGAATTTTTAATTGATTAATTTAGATTCTGATAGTGATTCCCCTGTTTCAGATTCAGTAGTTGCTTTATCAGCTAATTGAACATTACTGTGTAACTTGTTGGCCAGTAAATGACTAAAACAACTACCATGGAAGTAATGGTTGAGTTTAAGTCGACGGATTGAAAAAAGGTGTAGATAATAGTATGAAATCAATTTATTGAGTAGAAAGTGTACTCTTTTGCTTTAAGATTATGAGCTCGCCAGGCATCAATGAGGTTGTAATCAGAGAGTATATGCTGGAGAGCCTTCGTTGCGTGTGGATTGTAGTTGGTCTTATTAAAATAGTCTCAAATGTCCAAAATGGCATTCATGTCTGTCCCAATAACTAGATGGAATTCAGTTAATTATACCAATACACTGTAAAAATAGAAAGTCTCAAAACACCATGATTGTGTAATGAAACCATGAAAAGTAGTGAACCTCATCTGAGATCTGGTGTTTGAATGTAAATCCAATGTAAGTGTTTTAACACAGAATGTGTTTTAACACAGAATGTGTTTTAAAACAGAAATGAAGTACTCTGAAACACCCAAAGTGGTTCTTCAATCTGAATATTGGTGTTTTTAAGAGAGTGTTGTGAAAACACCTTTTGGGGTTTCAGTGATGTAAAAAGACAGCATCAAAACAAAAACGGTGTTTCTCATACAATCAATGGTTTAGAAATGAAAATGGTTTATAGCCTAAATATTGATTGATGAAAAGAGACTTTTTGTGGAATTCCAACTGAATTTTTTCAATGCTTTATTTAGACAGATTGGAAACAGTAGGGGCAGTAAGATGGTACATTTTGTTGGAATTTGACCCACTCAACCACATCGCCACACTGTAAGAAATTATTCTGGGGTCAATTGCAACTGTCTAGCTGTAACGCACCTGGCTTAGTCACCCCTCTCCCTTCCAAAGACAGGGGTTAAATTCCCCACTCCATCCCTTCAATCTGTTTCTCACACCTATCTGTATCCCCGGGGCGGCAGGTAGATGAGTGGTTAGAGCGTTGGGCCTGTAATCAAAAGGTTGCTCGATTGAATCCCTGAGCTGACAAGGTAAAAAAAATCTGTCGTTCTTCCCCTGAACAAGGCAGTTAACCCACTGTTCCTTGGCTGTCATTGTAAAAAAGAATTTGTTCTTAACTGACTTGCCTGGTTAAATAAAAATACATTTCAGAACGGTCTCAATAAAGTGTCAAAATATCTTTACATAAAAATGTGCAAGTCGTTACAATTATTTGTTAATTCCATTAGACCAAAATAACGTAAAAATAAATCCAACTTAATTTGTTAGTCAAAATGTAAGTATCTTTCATGAGGATAACCAAAGAGAGAGAACATTGAGTGATTGAACTCGTTGGAAGTCTTTGGTTTTAATCACCTTGCATGTCTCATCTTTACACATTACTTTGTTTTTAAAGGGTTGTTGGTAATTCCAACAAAATATGACTTTATGGTTCTTTCACACATGTTGTATGCATGTTTGACAAAATATTAGTATTAAGCTTGTTGTGCTATGAGGATCATGATGAATGGATATAAAAACCATTAGGCAAATTGGCGTTTAATGAGGACAGCACCCATTCCCACATTCATGACTGTCAACTGAAGATGCAAAGGGAGAATCCTCAATTCTTGCAGTTCAGCCTGGAGTTAGCGTTGCTGGTTTGAACACTGTGTCTGACAATGCCTGGCAAAATGGTATAAAATGGCAAATTATCAAATACATAAAACTCAGAAAAAGGGATCTAATTCTGCACTAGAGAGGAGTCAAAACATCATAATGCTGTTTAGAAGCTTTAGATAGAGGAAACGACAAAGGGTTACAAAGGGGTTATTCGGCTGTCCCCATAGGAGAACCCTTTTTGGTTCCAGGTATACCCCGTTTTGGTTCCAGGTAGAACTCTTTTGGGTTCCATGTAGAACCCTCTGTGTAAAGCGTTCTACATGGAACTCAAATGGGTTGTACCTGGAACCAAAATGAGTTCTTCAAAGGGTTCTCCTATGGGGACAGCCAATGAATCCTTTTAAGTTCTAGAAAGAACCTACTTTTCTAAGAGTGTGCACTAAACAGGATTTGAAAACCTATAAGAGTGTTAATGAGCTATAAAGAGAGGAAACGGCACCAAAAGTCAAAGTATCTAATTCTGCACTAAACAAGACTCGAAACACCAAAATAGTGTTTTCAATATTTTCTGTTAGTGCTCCCAGTCCCTGGCAAGGTGTTGCACAACATTTGATTTAGTGGTGTTACAACACACCATGTAATGTTTCAAAACATCTCAGGATGATGTGTTTCAATACTCTAGCAAAGTTAGGGTTTCATCTTCTTAAAGTTGGTGGCAGCTCAGTTGCCACTATTTTTGGTGATACAAACTATTACTATTATTAAATATTTTTAACAGTATATGCTGTACAGAGAATCAAAAAACATGGATCATATGAATTTGGAGCATACACATGAATAAAGGCAATTTTCTTTCCATTATGGATACATGTAAGTATAGTGATTCTTCCTTCTTGGTCTTTGCCTTTACCAAGGATGGTGATTTTGAGTCTCTTATGTATAATTATGATTACACCTTTAGTTCTGTTTGGTGCTGATGAAAAAGCAGCCAGTTTGTACAAATGGGTTTCTTATTTTATGTGCTGTCAGAATTAGTGTTCAGAGATGCCTCTGGGCATCTCTATGTTTATGTTAAGTTTTGTGTTTAGAGAGGCCTCTTGGCATCTCTATTGTGGCCTGTGTGAGCGATCTCCAATTAGAGGCAGCTGCGCTGCGTTGTCTCTAATTGGGGATCCTATTTAAGGGTTTTGCCTGCCCACAGGCACATGGGTTAATGTTTGTGTGTGTGCCGTGTACAACTACGTTGCGGTTACTGTGTTGTTTCATTGCTTTGGGTCCTGTCTCAGAACCGTGACATGTGCGTCCTTTTGGAGCAGGTCTGTTTCTTGGCGCATGGTTTCTTGCTAGGATATCAAGACAGCTGGAAAGTTTAATAGAACTATTAAGGCCTTTCAAGCTAGTGTTGAAATTGTAAAAAAACAATATACAGTGGGGAGAACAAGTATTTGATACACTGCCAATTTTGCAGGTTTTCCCACTTACAAAGCATGTAGAAGTCTGTAATTTTTATCATAGGTATTCTTCAACTGTGAGTGGCGGAATCTAAAACAAAAATCCAGAAAATCACATTTTATGATTTTTAAGTAAATAATTTGCATTTTCTTGCATGACATAAGTATTTGATACATCAGAAAAGCAGAACTTAATATTTGGTACAGAAACCTTTGTTTGCAACTACAGAGATCATACGTTTCCTGTAGTTCTTGACCAGGTTTTCACATACTGCAGCAGGGATTTTGGCCCACTCCTCCATACAGATCCTTCAGGTTTCGGGGCTGTCGCTGGGCAATACGGACTTTCAGCTCCCTCCAAAGATGTTCTATTGGGTTCAGGTCTGGAGACTGGCTAGGCCACTCCAGGACCTTGAGAGGCTTCTTACGGAGCCACTCCTTAGTTGCCCTGGCTGTGTGTTTCGGGTCGTTGTCATGCTGGAAGACCCAGCCACGACCCATCTTCAATGCTCTTACTGAGGGAAGGAGGTTGTTGGCCAAGATCTCGCGATACATGGCCCCATCCATCCTCCCCTCAATACGGTGCAGTCGTCCTGTCCCCTTTGCAGAAAAGCATCCCCAAAGAATGATGTTTCCACCTCCATGCTTCACGGTTGGGATGGTGTTCTTGGGGTTGTACTCATCCTTCTTCTTCCTCCAAACACGGCGAGTGGAGTTTAGACCAAAAAGCTCTATTTTTGTCTCATCAGACCACATGACCTTCTCCCATTCCTCCTCTGGATCATCCAGATGGTCATTGGCAAACTTCAGACGGGCCTGGACATGCGCTGGCTTGAGCAGGGGGACCTTGCGTGCGCTGCAGGATTTGAATCCATGATGGCGTAGTGTGTTACTAATGGTTTTCTTTGAGACTATGGTCCCAGCTCTCTTCAGGTCATTGACCAGGTCCTGCCGTGTAGTTCTGGGCTGATCCCTCACCTTCCTCATGATCATTGATGCCCCACGAGGTGAGATCTTGCATGGTGCCCCAGACCGAGGGAGATTGACCATCATCTTGAACTTCTTCCATTTCCATTTAAAAAAAAACACACACATTTTTTGGGGGGGGAAATGTTGCCTATTGTCCTGTAGCCCATCCCAGCCTTGTGCAGGTCTACAATTTTATCCCTGATGTCCTTACACAGCTCTCTGGTCTTGGCCATTGTGGAGAGGTTGGAGTCTGTTTAATTGAGTGTGTGGATAAGTGTCTTTTATACAGGTAACGAGTTCAAACTGGTGCAGTTAATACAGGTAATGAGTGGAGAACAGGAGGGCTTCTTAAAGAAAAACTAACAGGTCTGTGAGAGTCGGAATTCTTACTGGTTGGTAGGTGATCAAATACTTATGTCATGCAATAAAATGCAAATTAATTATTTAAAAATCATACAATGTAATTTTCTGGATTTTTGTTTTAGATTCCGTCACTCACAGTTGAAGTGTACCTATGATACAAATTACAGACTTCTACATGCTTTGTAAGTGGGAAAACCTGCAAAATCGGCAGTGTATCAAATACTTGTTCTCCCCACTGTATATACATGTATATTATTAATGATGTAATTGTTATCTTTAGTGTTGATAAGCCCATAGATGTGAAACAAAAAGGAGGACCCACAGGGAAACCCACCCATTGGTTGTTCCTCACCCAGAACCCCCTCCCCCCCTGTAAACTATTACCCCCTTCCCTCCCACTCCCCACTTCCCCTTCCCTAGCCCCCCCTCCCCAGTTCCCCCCACCCTGCACTATCATTACAGGGTTGCAGCATAACAGTGAGTGACAGCCTTCCAGATGGAATCACTTAAGCGACATGTATAAGAACAAAATAAAGTAAAACACAAAATAAATAAACAATTTACCCCTTAAGACCTTCAAATTGAAGTTAGGGTGGGTAATGAAAGAAAAGGAAAAAAGTAGGCTAGATATAACAGATATGCAAGCCTAAACAGTCAAATAGGCAGTGGTGGAAAAAGTACCCAATTGTCATACTTGAGTAAAAGTAAAGATACTTTAATAGAAAATGACTCAAGTAAAAGTGAAAGTCACCCAGTAAAATACTAATTGACTAAAAGTCTAAAAGTATTTGGTTTTAAATATACGTAAGTATCAAAAGTAAATGTAATTCATAAAATGTACTTAAATATCAAAAGTAAAAGTATAAATCATTTCAAATTCCTTAATTTAAACAAACCAGACGGCACTATTTTTTTAAATTTACGGATAGCCAGGGGCACACTCCAACACATAATTTACAAACTAAGCATTTGTTAAGTGAATCAGCCAGATCAGGTAGTAGGGATGACCAGGGATGTTCTCTTGATAAGTGCGTGAATTGGACGATTTTCCTGTCCTGCTAAGCATTCAAAATGTATCCTAAACAACATTACAATAAAAACAATTGGGGAATAGATTCCATTATCTATATTGCCAAATTTGCCCTATTTAGTCCATATAGGGATGCAATGCGCTATATCCCCACCAGGAAGCAGCCCCAGTCTGTATTACACTTTAATATATTGTCTATTGTTAATTAATTAGTTTGGTGTCATCATTGTCTAAATATCCTGGAACATAGGCAATATAATAATAACGAAGTCCAATGTTCCGCAATAATAATCATAATAATAATAATAATAATAGTGTTCCTTTTACCCAATTGAGAGTGTCCTCATCATTGTCTTATGCTGAGGGCAGCATCATAGCCATAGGCTAGGTTATGTGATTGTGCGTGGATAGCATACCTGAATATTGTGTCAAATTGGGGTTAGCCTAGATCTGTTGGCTCGTCCCCTTGTGTGTTGGGCTTGAGATGATTCTCGAAAAAGTCTTGAGCCTCCTTGGCAGTGGAAAGTGTGTTTTGTATTCTGTAAGGTCAAGATGAGTTTTGCCAGTTCTTGGTGTCTTAGAAGACAGCGCAGTATAGAGATGGATGAACTAATACATACCATAACCTTGGAGATTGTGGCCCATGGGCTTGTGATCTGCTAACACCATTGTTATAATTCAACCTGGACTCAGGGGTCGACATAACATACTAAACACACATTTTTCTCCCTCCATTTAGTGTGATATGTTGAGAAACATTATTATCGTATTTTATTGGAAAGCCTGACCAATCTGTTTCAAGAAGCTTTCACTCTAGACCCGTAAAGAGGGATTACAGCCAAGTTATCTGTGGCAGTTGGTGGTTACATCACTCAGTCCTCTATTTTGAAAAGAGATGCCTTGAATCTGAGGCCACCCTCTCATAATCTGGCATAATCAGGCCAATCTTAATCCATACTTGGAACATTGAACAACTCAAAACACTCCCTCCCCCTTTATCATTATGTTGAAGTATTGAGAAATAAACTGCGTCAACTACTGTGAATTTATACTAGCGTTCAGATTCAATTCAGATCCGGCTATATGAGGTTGATATGCCAGAGGCATCACGCCCATAGTGGGCACAATGGCATGTGCCCCCTCAGATTAGCCCTTTTTTAGATTTTTCAGATGTTCAATTAATTACTAAATGTTATTTTTAAGCTCACGTTTTCTCATAATTATTTACCCCAAAATATGTCAGCTGTATTTTGTGAAGGGGGCACACTGACTGGATCCTAGTATACTCTAGTGCAGGGGTGTCAAACTCCTTCCATTGAGGGCCTAGTGTCTGCTGTTTTTGGGGTTTTCCTTTCAATTAAGACTTAGACAACCAGGTGAGGGGAGTTCCGTACTAATTATTGACCTTAACTCATAAATCAAGTTCAAGGGAAGAGCAAAAACCTGCAGACACTCGGCCCTGTGACTCATGTGCTCTACTGTGAAGAGTGACACACACAGCGTTTGATTTGATTTTAGCTGCCGATGATGGGCAGGACTCCCAGGAGATAGCCTGTTGATTTCTTCCTGATGTGTTGTTGTTTCTTTGTAATATCAGCCACCTAGGGCGGCAGATAGCCTAGCAGTCGCTGGTTCAAATCCCGAGAGGAATGAAGTGGGCGGCTTTGGAAAACCAGTCGACCACTGTCAGGATGGCAGTGTTGCCCTCAGACGGGGGAAGACCCGTGACAAAGTCCAGGGATATGTGGGACCAGGGACGGTGAGGGACAGGCAGTGGTAGAAGAAGACCAGCCGGAGCTTGCCGAGGAGCCTTGTTCTGAGTACAGACCGTGCAGGCGGCGACGAACGTGGAAACATCCAGGACCATGGTATGCCACCAAAAGCGTTGTTGCACGAAGGCCAGGGTCCGACGGGAGCCCGGGTGACAGACAACCTTGGAGGAGTGGCCCCCCTCCAGGACCGAGGAGTGGACAGCGTCAGGCACAACCATGCGGTTGTGAGCTAGAAACACCCGGCAGGTGCCCGGCTCTCCATTGAAGCGTTCTGGGGGAGGTAAGCAGGGTTCCCGGGAAGACGGAGTGACCGGGGAGGTGGCGCTGCTAACCGGCGAGTTACTGAGGGGTTGTGGGGTTACCGTCATATAAGGCTGCCTACCAGACAACCCGCGGAATTGCTCCATCAAAATGTCCAACGGCCGGTCATGGCGTTCGGCCAAAGTTAGGACCCCCTCCATAAGGCCACGAAGCAATTCCTTGTGCCTACCGATGGTGGCTCCTTGAGAGGAGATGATGTTGCGCAGCTGGCACGAGTCTGCTGGGTCAGTCATGGCCAGTTCGTACTATCACGTATAAGGTAAGACCCAGATGCAGACATCGTCGAAGTAAGAACAGTTTATTAAATCGAACCGGGGCAGGCAAAAGACAGGTCAAGGGCAGGCAGAGGTCAGTAGTAGGTAGGCTTGACGAAGCAAAACGAACTGGCAACATACAAACAGAGAACACAGGTATAAATACACAGGGGATAATAGGGAAGGTGGGCAACACCTGCAGGGGAGTGGAGAAAAGTACAAAGACAGGTAAAACAGATCAGGGTGTGGCAATGAGTATAAATGATGATGCCATGATATGTGCCTGTACTGATGATATACAGTGGGGAGAACAACTATTTGATACACTGCCGATTTTGCAGGTTTTCCTACTTACAAAGCATGTAGAGGTCTGTAATTTTTATCATAGGTACACTTCAACTGTGAGAGACGGAATCTAAAACAAAAATCCAGAAAATCACATTGTATAATTAATTTGCATTTTATTGCATGACATAAGTATTTGATACATTAGAAAAGCAGAACTTAATATTTGGTACAGAAACCTTTGTTTGCAATTACAGAGATCAAGAGTACCTATGATAAAAATGACAGACTTCTACATGCTTTGTAAGTGGGAAAACCTGCAAAATCGTCAGTGTATCAAATATTTGTTCTCCCCAATGTAAATTATAATCCCATGTACTTTGGATGTAAGATCCTTGACATGTTCGTTTGAAATACTTAAAATGTATGCTAAGTAGACTAAGTTGCTTTGGATAAAAGCCTCTGCTAAATGGCATATACAGTGCATTTGGAAAGTATTCAGACTCTTGACTTTTTCCACATTTTGTTACGTTACAGCCTTATTAAAAAATGGATTAATAAAAATTTTTTTTTTTATCAATCTACACATAATACCCCATAATTACAAAGCATTTTTATTTTTAAATGTATAAAATAAAAAATTAAAATGAAATATCACATTTACATAAGTATTCAGTCCCTTTACTCAGTACATTGTTGAAGCACCTTTGGCAGCGATTACAGCCTCAAGTCTTCTTGGGTATTATGCTATGAGCTTGGCACACCTGTATTTGGGGAGTTTCTCCCATTCGTCTCTGCAGATCCCCTCAGGTTCTGTCAGGTTGGATGGGGAGCGTCGCTGAGTGTTTGCAGCAGATTTTCATTAAGGATCTCTCTGTACTTTGCTCTGTTCATCTTTCCCTCGATCCTGACTAATCTCCCAGTCCCTGTCGCTGAATAACATCCCCACAGCATGATGATGCCATGCTTCACCGTAGGGATGTTGCCAAGTTTCCTCCAGATGTGACGCTTGGCATGTGGAGCAAGAGTTCAAAGAGTTCAATCTTGGTTTCATCTAACCAGAGAATCTTGTTTCTCATCGTCTGAGAGTCTTTAGGTGCCTTTTGGCAAACTCCAAGCGGGCTGTCATGTGCCTTTTACAGAGGAGTGGCTTCTGTCTGGCCTTTATACCAGTGGAGTGCTGCAGAGATGATTGTCCTTCTGGAAGGTTCTCCCATCTCCACAGAGGAACTCTGAAGATTGCTTAGTTTGGCTAGACAGTCAGCTCTAGGAAGGGTCTTGGTGGTTTCAAACTTCTTCCATTTAAGAATGATGAAGGCCTCTGGGAACCTTCAATGCTGCAGTAATTTTTTGGTACCCTTCCCAAGATCTGTGCCTCGACACAATCCTATCTCGGAGCTCTACGGACAATTCCTTCGACCTCATGGCTTGGTTTTTGCTCTGACATGCACTGTCAACAGTGGGACCTTATATAGACGGGTGTGTGCCTTTCCAAATCATGTCCAACCAATTGAATTTACCACAGGTGGACTCCAATCAAGTTGTAGAAACATCTCAAGGATGATCAATGGAAACAGGATGCACCTGAGCTCAATTTCGAGTCTCATAGCAAAGGGTCTGAATACTTATGTAAATAAGGTTTTATTTTTAATATACATTTGCAAACATTCCAAAAAAACCTGTTTCCACTTTGTCATTATGGGGTATTGTGTGTAGATTGATGATGTTTTCGTTTTTATTCATCTATTTTAGAATAAGGCTGTAACTTAACAAAATGTGTAGAATGTGTAGGGGTATTGTGTGCAGAATGATAAGGAAAAATGTATAATCGATGGCTAACGTTACATCTTTCAAAAACGATGCGGTAGAAAGGACTATTAACACATACTGAGCAGCTCACGTTATAGACAGAAGCTTGATACATGGTAGACCAATCCGAACTCATCTCCTGGCATGGATGGCAGGTAGCTGAGTGGTTAGAGCGTTGGTCCTGTAACTAAAAGGTTGCTGGATTGAATCCCTGAGCTGACAAGGTAAAGATCTGTTGTTCGGACCCTGAACAAGGCAGTTAACCCACTGTAATTTAACCCACTGAACTAGGCTGGTAATTTAACAATTTTATTCGTATTTAAGGATGGAATACAAGTTTGTTATTAAGGCACATGGAAGTTCACATGTTCCAGAAGGCATTTCTGTAAAAATTGCATTTTGATAAAAAATGTATGTTTACGTTCAAATGCCTCTCCTGTGAAGTAGTGCGACATACGCCTAGTTTCCCGAAACAAGTCCTGTTTATGATTGATTTTATTTGACTATTTAAAAACAATACAATAAATCAAGGGCTACTACAGTGTGGAGTATAGTATTCTACGGTATACTATAAAATTCTATAGTAAGCACTACACGATTGAGGGGGAACCTCAGAGGGAAGCCCCGGCATGAACTCCCCAAGGACGGCACATTGAAATCAAAAAAGCATCGACAAAGCTAGCAGTAAAGCTAGCAGTCCAATCCATCAAAAAATGCTAAAGTAAGCACTACGTGATCGAGAGATACTACAGTGTGTAGTATAGTATTCTCAAATATACTACAAAATTCAAATAGATAGCACTACACAATCGAGGGATACTACAATGTAGAGTATAGGATTCTACAGTGTCACACCCTGATCTGTTTCACCTGTCCTTGTGCTTGTCTCCACCCCCTCCAGGTGTCGCTCATCATCCCCTGTGTATTTATTCCTGTGTCTTCTGTCTCTCTGTGCCAGTTTGTCTTGTCTTGCCAAGTCAACCAGCGTGTTTTTCCTAGCTCCTTTCATTCCTAGTCTCTGTCGATCTAGTCCTCCCGGTTCTGACCCTTTGCCTGCCCTGACACCCTGGTTAATGAACCCCTGACCACGAGACTGCCTGCCCTTCTGCTCGGACTCTGATCTGGTTGATGAACTATTGCTTGTCCCTGACCTGCCCTTTGCCTATTGCCGTTATTATAATAAATATTGGAGCTCTAAACATCTGCCTCCTGTGTCTGCATCTGGGTCTCGCCTTGTATCGTTATATACAGTATACTACAGTTTACTACAGAATTATATAGTATTGTACAGTAAGTACTATAGCATTCTATAGTAAACTGTAGTATTTTTTTATGTGTGTATATTGCAGGAAAAAGCTGTTTCAGGTGCCCCCTCTAGACTAGTGTACCAAACTAACACAGAGTGCCCACAAAGCTGTAGTCATCATTTTGGCTTTCTAAAACGGTTCAACCATAATGTATAGGTAACGTAAAATTATTAATATAGCCTACAAAAGAGGAGTGCAAGCGATTGCAAGTGACGCAGGCATTGCGTTCACCAGTGCGCCTACTAGGTAGAGCACGTCGCCATAGCTGCGCTCTTGCCCCTGCCCTGTCTGTAAAGTCCTTTGTATGAATTGCGAGCAAACAGGCAATCCTACCGTGCCCCATTCGCTTGCAGATTACTGTAGCCGCTGGATAGAAACAACTTCTGTCGCTGCAAATGCATCTGTCAGAAAGAGAGAGACGCGCAATAACTTCTTCAACAATCGAGTGATAGACTACAGCTTTCAAAGTTACACCGTTTTACCTGCGTTTACCAAGTCCGTCGTTCATTGTGCGACGTACGTTGATAATAAATATTCGTTTTTTCTTTCTCCTGAAAAACCGCGAACGCATGTGAGAGCATCACAGTTTGCCATTTTCAGCATCCAACCCTAGACTTTTTCGACTTCGACCATCGGTCTTTATAGTACCTTCAACTTTTGAGGACTCAAAAGTAGACGCCGGAGTGGAAAAGCTTGTGTGGAGATTGATGTTTTACTGAAATGGACGTGAGAGTGTATCCACCTCCACCACAGTCTTTATCAGCAACAGATTCTTCCCGATTGGGACCATTGCAGTATCCCGATTCCCCGTACTGCAATAAGGTGAGTCGCATCTGGACTAGGCTATACGAATATAGTCTGTTTAATGTTGTACAATGTGTTATGGAGATGCATAAAAACGCTCTTCAGAAAGTGGATGTTATGCACTGCCCCGAAAGAAAATTACTTTCTGTCGATTAATTTGAATGCAATGACAACAGGAACAAACATTCATGCACAAAATGTCTAGTTATTTAATGTCATATAAACATGTATTGCTTATTTTACCCGTAGCTTAATCGGGCATTGTTGTCAGTGTGTATAACTGGTGATGAACGCAGCGCTATCAATATCAGTGAAGTTTCTTCCAAAGCGCTCAACTGAGTTTTTATCTCATTTAATGACACAAAAGAGTCAATTGTTCCTGTCACTGCATCACTTACAGAATTAAGGATATAATAGAATAATCATCATAAACATGACGTATGTTGAATGCAATCCTCTACCTTTGGTTATATGGAGTAATTGTGCCTCTATTACACACTAACTCAACCCCTGTCTTGTTTATACACATGTACTCTCACTATAATATAAATAGTGTAATTTACTGTCTGCTTTCAAACCCACTGTTTAAAATGACTTTCACATTCAGATTGTCTGAACAGGTCCTTTTCTGCATAATGACACTGTTCGGTTCCGTGTGTGAGAGAGAGAGGGAGAGAGAGCAAGCATAAGAAAATGGGGGTAGGGATTTTGAAGGGAGGGGTAGAGTGGGGTTTGGGGGTTGTACTGTTTCTCCCTATGACTTTTGATTCACTGCTCTGTCTTTTTTTTTATTTTTTACATAAGATCTCTTAAGTCTCTGCAGTGAAAATAGAGAGAGAAAGAGGGTGAAAGAGAGAGATGGAGTAGGGGCATGTGTCCTATAGATATAATCTAAAAGATTAAATTGCACTGTTTGAGCATGTCTATGCAGTATAAACACTATCCTAGATTTTCCATTTTAGCATTCAGTGTAATGAGATGGGGGGTAGGGAGGTTCATATAGGACGAGAGACAGGGGAGAGAGAGCGAGAGAAAGAGTAAGAAAGAGAGAAATGGTATGACAGAAAATGAGAGAAAAAGAGAAGAATGCTATAACCAGAGAGAGGGAGAAAAGCGAGAGTGAATCAGAGAGAGAGAATGAGAGAGAAAAAGAGTGTGCTAGAGAGATTGGAGAGAGAGAGAGACTGTGAGAGGCAATGAAAGAGAGTGAGATAGAAATGTGTGTGGTAGAGAGAGAGAGAGAGAGAGAGAGAGAGGGTGAGAGAGAAGCCCTAGTGCAAACACATGTGATTGTGAGAAGGGAGTGAGGTATTTCCCGTGCAAACAGACAGAGATGGCCTGTGTGCTTCTGTACGAGGTCTCTGTATGTGCGAATACCCAGTGATAAAGCCAGTTCTATACTGACTTCACTGTTATCTACAACAATTAATCTAATACTTTCTATATTTCTAGCAGGGCATCGCTGTTGTGACTGCTGCTCTTTCTAAGCAGAGGTTCTGTTCACCTCTAGTTTCATTCAGAAGCATGGGTTGATTCAGGCCCATTTCTCTTTACAGTAGTTTGGCTATTTGGCCAGATATTCTGTCCGACTCCGTCATCGCAAATGTTATTCATGAAGAGCTCATGATCACTTGCCATTTAGCCAAGTTGATGCAAAGTAGTTTAGAAACCTGGTCCAAAATATGATTTGATGTTATGATTATGATATTTAACTGTAATAACATCAAATCTAGTTGCTATGGCAGATGGGGTTGTTTGGTCTTATTTTGTGGAATTGCAGAAAGAGGGAATGACACTTCCACGCTTTTATTGATGGCTGGGTACTTTTTGTTTTTATGACAGTTTTCATTGATTTAGAGATGGTTGAAGAAATGACAAGGCTTCATGTAACACTCTTCAACGTGCCTTGGATGCAGACATTTTGCTTATTAGTTCTAATCTAATATGATACACCTTATATGCCAGTTCTGTATTCTTATCATGGACTTTACTCTCTTGTATAGACACTGTGGTGTCTTTGTCTGTGTGTGTGTGTGTGTGTGTGTCACAGTTCTGTATGTGTGTGACTGTGTGTGTGTGTCATCTGTCTGTATGTGTGTGTGTGTACGTTTGTCTTAGCCTCAGGCATTTTCAATTTAGTGCAAATTACTGAGCTCTTTGGTGGTCCTGGATCTCTGAGGGGCTCTGGGAAGTCGACCCCGACATTAATACCCTGTCCTTTGTGTTTACTAACCAAGCACACGCAGCAGCTCAGACCTGGGTTCAAATACTATTTGAAATCTTTGAGCATTTGCTCTATCCTGCTTGGAGTGCCAGATGGGTGGGGTTTACCGTTTTGAGAATATTTTATTGGTCCATTAAGCCATGCAAACTCAATCAAGCACAGGTATAAGGCATTTAAAATTATTTGAAATAGTATTTGAACCCAGGTCTGCACAGCACAGGGCCCAGAGCAGGCAGGCAACACAGCAGCACAGCAGTTAGGCTCCCGGTCAGGCTCATCCGCAGAGAGCTGGCTCACGTTTTGAATATTATCAACATTACTCATCTATATTTCCATTTATGGTATTGACATTTGATACTACTGTACATGTACATTCCTCATCCTAGCAACAGAGACAACTTTGAGCTTCTAGTCTCCGTCAAGCATAGTCATCTTAGTAATGTAACTTACTGATTGATGTAGGACAATAGTTCCAGACCTACTTGCTTAACTTGCTATGTTACTCACTATACATCACTGTGTCAACAGTGGTATCTGATTTAATTAATTAATACTACATTAACATTCCAGGGTTTTTCCTGGCTCAAAAAAGGACTTTGGTGGTGCCTCAGTTGCCTTTGCAGGAAAACCCCTACATTTTATTTACACTTACAGCACTGTTCTAGATGTGTTGAGAGGAGGAGGAATGTAAACCTGACTACATAACTAGATATTAATCTGGTTTGTTATTTTCACTACTTCAAAGCAACACTGTAAATCTTCCCATCTCTGAATCCAGATCCCAACTAAGATACATTTACTGTATAAAATGGATACAAGAACAATATGTCCCTTTCGTCTTCTGTGAACAGTAACTTGCTTTATGCATGCTTTGTGATTCATAAAGCTTGCTATGAACCTATATTAAGGCTTCATAAGCAGTGAAATTACACTGAGGGATATCTACGGGGTTGCGGCTAGAGTCTACAGCTTATCTCAACAAGATACTCTGGTGTGTTGGATCAACATACTGTAGATAGATTGTCCACAGAGTGTGGAAATGTGCCTTTGGCTTCATTCAATGACATTAGCTAAAGTATGTTTCCATTAACTTGTCCAGTGATTTTTTTTCAGCATTTAGAAAGTTTGCATAGAAAATAGATGCAACAAAGTTTCCATGTAACTATTTTGTGTGGATAAAAACAGCTGGACGTAATGTCACACCTAAATAAACCTACATTGTGGAATAAAAAAGTAGTGGTTGAAGTGTTTCCATTGCTCATTTAGACTAATTGACGCATTCTGTTTCATGTCTCAGATGTACCCTGCTAAAGCCAGCATGTAGGCTAGAATGCAATAATTGACTAATATTTGCCATATTGTAATAATTATCATGTGCCAACGTAACGCCACAGTCTGTGCCATGGTGAAACTTGTACTCCTTTAGATCTGAATTAATTGGATGGTGAAACTTGCCAGCCAACCAGGCGAAGCAATTCAGGCATTCTTGAAAGTCAGAACAATCCTTGTCCTGCAAAGAAACGTAATTTTTATTTTGCAAGCAGCAGGCATTAAGAATTAAATGTGGAGTGGAGCTTCATAGTTATGCGGTGACATCACATTTCCATCATCATTTATCGAAATAAAGCAAGTTAGACTAAATAAAAATCCACACCTGTCCACACTACTAACTCAACCCATAGATGCAGCCCAGTCAGACATCTTTATGTCGTTCACCATAGTCATTTGTTTGTAGACTCCTGCAGTTGGGTCAATCCTCAAACAGAACTTTGGTTGTAAGACTAAGCTCTTCAACCACCCGTAAGATAAAAACCGTGACATGTGGTGATCAAGCTACATTGGTATTAAAGGAGGTGGTACAGGCACACGTTTAAAGTAAAACCGCTGTTGTCTTTGAGGGAATCTTCCTCAGTCCTATTCATAAAGCGCCTCAGTGTAAAATTGATAATCTAGGATCAGTTTAATCTTTTAGATCATAACGAATCAGATTATATGGCCAGCGGGAACCTGATTCTAGATCATCACTCCTACTTTGAGATGACTCATGAACATGGTTCTGGAGTACCCCTTTGGATTACGGTCTTGATATGTTTTCCCATAAGTGCAGGGTTTATGCAAGTACTGTAGTAACATGTTATATGTTAAAGTCCTCAGTCGCACCATCTCAACCAAACGTAGGCTTTACAGCTCCACATATGTCTGTTGTGTTGGCTGCGAAGTACTGTAAGTGTATTTAAGCATATATAAATGCCATGCTTCCACTTAACCTATGTTAAGTGTATGCACACTATTCAACCTTTAAGGGATACTTCTAGATTTTTGTAATGAGGCCCTTTATCATCTTCCCCAGAGTCAGATGAACTCGTGGATACCATTTTAATGTCTCTGCGTGCAGTTTGAAGGAAGTTGCTAACTAGCGCTAGCGCAATTACTAACTAGCGTTAGCACAATGACTGGAAGTCTATGGGTATCTGCTAGTTTTTATCTGCTAGCAACGCTAGTTAGAATTGGCAAGCAAAACTACCTCTAACTTCCTTCATACTGGTATCCACGAGTTGCCAAAATCCCAAAGCATCCCTTTAAGTAATGGTACAGAATACACACATGACAAATGGACCTCTATGGCTGTTCTTTCTGCTCAGATGCTTTTCCCATCTACTAACATTGTGAGTAATGATATCAGGTCAACTCTGACACACAATTACTTCACATTACCTTCCAGCATGTAGTATGCTTTTTATGTGTTTATTTTTTTGTTACCTTCATTCAATCCATAGGATATAATAGAATAGAATAGAATGAGCCTGGTTTCATTAGTCATGTGCCTGGTTATATTGATAGTTCTACAGATGTAGGATCGTAATCTGATCACTCTTTTGTTGCTTAGAATTTTCCTACACAGCAGGAAATACAAACTTGTAGCTTATTTAAGGTTTAAAAAGGCTTCTAAATTTTGTAATTTGCTATTTGAATTTTCAGACTTGATTTTCCCTAACAAACAATTGATCAGTGCCTACAAAAATGTCCATTAATTATAATCCACATAATAATTCACATTTCCTGTTGCTGCAGGATTATTTTCCTGCTGTAGCAAACTGGCTCAAATTAAGATTCTACATCTGTATATAGTATTTTTCTCCACCGTACAGTTTTCCCACATTGCCCCGCTATACGTAACACTAATCTGTTGTTACACCGCAGAGCACTAGGCTGAGGGCTTCCTAAAAAGCCAGGCCTAATTGCGGCCGAATTCCTGCTTACTGGTAACAATAGCAGGGACTCTGTGAGTTCCTGTGCAGCGGCCAGCGATCCACGGTTCACTGGGCGCTGTCGAAAGACATCGGGCCTCTGATTGACAGCTTCAGCCCAATGCCAACAGAGGATTTAATTGCGCATCATGTGTGCCTATTGGCAGATAGAGAAACTCAGAGGAATGGCTATGTGGAACTGTGGTGCTACTGTAAACACATACACAGACATACAGTATGTATCCTTGCACATTTGCAAGCAAGCACACAGAGGACAGGTTGCTATCAGGCAACTAGAATGACGTTGATCTGATTCTCATTAGTCATTATAATTAAAATGACAAGATTCATCATCTGAGGTAATTGAGTTGTTTTTCCATATCTATTTGTGGCTTGACATATTTATGTTTTTCTGCTAAACATTAGAAAAGGACAGCTTGTTTCTGAGTGTTGCTTGATAAGTGACTCATGGAACAACATGACATAGAATGGAACTGAACTGAATCATCACTTGGTGATGTCATGCTAGGTTCGATGTGGATTTGGGATGTTATGAATTTCTCATGTCTTTAGTACTATATTTGGAACTTACTTTTTTAATGGTCAAAGGAAAGTGTACAGTATATTTCCTTTCGGCTGAGGTACCTGATTCATTGTTTCTACTGTGTCTGTGATCGTTAGCAGAGATAGAGTTAGATGGTTCTGGTCAATGAATGTCCAAACTTTTGGAAAATAACAGTGAATAGATGATATGCCACAGTGTGGCATTTATAAATTCATCGTTCCTCCCAAGTGGCGCAGCGGTCTAAGGCACTGCATCTCAGTTCAAGAGGTGTCACTACAGTCCCTGATTTGAATCCAGGCTGTATCACATCCGGCCGTGATTGAGAGTCCCATAGGGCGGCGCACAATTGGCCCAGTGTCGTCTTGGTTTGGCCTGGGGTAGGCCATCATTGTAAATAAGAATTTGTTCTTAACTGACTTGCCAAGTTAAATAAAGGTAAAAAAATCCCTACATAATAATAATAATAAGAAGAATCATTTGCTGGTGTAAAAGTGTGTATTAATATGCATGTGTGAATTGGAAATGTATTTTTTGCATATCCCAACTCCCCCTGAGACACCCTCGGAGAGTGGGGCTACGGCCATTTCAATTACATTGAAAAGTCAGTGGTCAAAATCACCTGGGTGTGTTTACAACCTCAGTGATTGTTGAATATATCAACAATGACTGTAATGGTTTTCTCAACCATATGACGCTTAAACAAAGACAACTTCCAACTTATGTCAAATCTGATACAAAACCCACTGCCTCAATCCTATTTAATGAGCTGGTGGTGAATGTAGTGTTACAGAGACGAAGGATCAGCTAATTAAGTCGATGGACATAATGATCATAAAATCTGGACTTGTGTTGGTTCCAGTTTGGCACGGTTAGCCATGTTTTTACCCTGTCTGTATCGTACCCTGAGAATCCCTGGCACTGAATGGTGATTTCGATCCGTCCGACGAAAAGCACACACACATGCTGGAACGCACACGCACAAACATTCATGCACGCACACACACAAACACATAAACACATGTGGGGAACGCACACGCACAAACACTCATGCATGCACGCGCACACACACACACATACACACTTCCCTGGCTTGAGTGTGCCCAAAGATAGTCCACATATGAATGAGTGATTAGGCTCCTGGTTTGATACAGTCCAAACAGATGGGCCGTGAATAACGGATCCAGAATAGCTTAATTGTTTGGTTTATTCTCCAAGCAAAACATATTGCAATCATTTTCACATTAAGATAATTCCCCCCTCCCCCGTTTTTTCATAGTTGATGGATTGAGTGAGTTGTTGTGGTGTTTGGAACTTTTGGAGAAATGTTAAGAATTTCTTTACTATGGTATTCACATTATTGACTACTTTCATGTGTTTAGACTGTCTGTCATAACCAGGATTTATGCATCTTCTTTCTTCTTAAATAATGGCAGTCTTAGCTAGTGTTTTTTTTCTGTCAAATTGCTCTTAGTTTTGTGTGCCTGGGTAATCCTTTGTGTAATGTTCTTTGTGGGCGTGTGTGTGCGTGTGTGTTTGGTGCGTGCGTGTAAAACCTTAACAATAGTGTGTCTCCCATTGTCCTGTGAGGGGTGGTATGTCTCTGTGTGTGTGTCTGTGTGTGAGTTAGTGTGTGACTTTCCTCCACTGACTCATCCACCTGCTCCAATGCCTTTTGGCTCTACTGCCCACTCACATCCCTTTGTACCCAAGTGTTTAAGTGGCACCTGTCCACCTTTTGATGCCTGTACAGGTCTTCACTGATCTGAGGACCTGTGTGCGTGCGTGTCTGTGTACCTGTTTGTGTGTGTGTGTGCGTGTGGAGGTCAGATCTTGTTTCATGACTCAGGCAGGTGGACCTTATTCCTTACTGCATCTTGGGTGGGGTTCTGGGATAAGATCCCACCTGAGTGGCATCATCATCATCATCATCATCATCATGTGGAACCTAACCCTACACCTGCACATCGCTGTTATACTACAGTACCATCTACTACTCTGATGCTATTAGCATATTACCGCCCACTGCTATCAAATAACCCTATAGCAACAACAGCAGATAACTTTGGCTGCAGTAAATCTATAAGGTCGCGATAGGCTACTGTTACAGATTATACTGCAGAGCAGAGCAGTTCTCGTATCCACTATAAAGCCATAGAGAAAGCCATAAATTCAGACCCCTTGACTTTTTCCACATTTTTTTTCCTTATTCTAAAATGTATTCAATTGTTTTTTTTCCCTCATCAATCTACACACAATACCCAATAATGACAAAGCAAAAACAGGTTTTTAGAAATGTTTGCTAATTAATAATACAAAAATAAAATACATTTACATAAGTATTCAGACCTAACTCTGTACTTTGTTGAAGCAGTACAGTTTGTCCGGACTGCCAGCTCTAGTCTTTTTTCATTTAAGAATGATGGAGTCCACTGTGTTCTTGGGGACCTTCAATGCTGCAGAAATGTTTTGGTACCCTTCACCAGATCTGTGCGTTGACACAATCCTGTCTCCGAGCTCCACGGACAAATCCTTTGACCTCATGGCTTGGTTTTTGCTCTGACATGCACTTTCAACTGTGGGACCTTATATAGACAGTTTTGTGCCTTTCCAAATGATGTCCAATCAATTTAATTTACTACAGGTGGACTCAAATCAAGTTGACCACTTGAGCTCATATTCAAGTCTCATAGCAAAGGGTTATTTACTTATGTAAATAAGATATTTCCGTTTTTTATGTTTAATACATTTGCTAAAATTTCTAAAGATCTGTTTTTGCTTTGTCATTATGGGCTATTGTGTCTAGATTGCTGAGGAATTTATTTTATTTAATCAATTTTAGAATAAGGCTGTAACACAGGCCTCTACATACATGTGTATGTAGAGGCCTGAATAATTTCTGATGGCACTGTATACTGAATGATAATTTATAATGACCTTCTACATACACATTAAATCTGCAGTGGTCTAAGACACTGCATCTCCGTGCTAGAGGCGTCACTACAGACAACCTGGTTCGAATCCAGACTGTATCACAACCGGCCGTGATTGGGAGTCCCATATGGCGGCACACAATTGGCCCAGCGTCGTCCGAGTTTGGCCGGTGAAGGCCGTCATTGTAAACAAGAATTTGTTCTTAACTGACTTGCCTGGTTAAATAAAGGTTACATAAATAAAATAAAGAGATGGGTTTGACCTCTATACATATATCCCTATCCTCCTTTATTCTAAGCCGTTGTAATTATCTCCAGTCCCTCTGTCTTTCTCTGTGTCTTTCAGTCTACTATATACAGTACGTGGTCTTTGAACAGCTGTATTGGAACTTAACATTGAGCCAGAATAGCAGTGGTTGAGAGAGTAATTGCAAGTTTGACTTTGAGAGAAACTGCAGTAATTCAGAGCTCATGGTCGACTTTGCTGCTCTTTAGCGACGCACGCCCTTGCACTTCAGTTTTTAAAGCTAGAAGACCTATGTTTTTTGATATATCAGTAGATATTTTTGAATTTACTATAGTACTGCCTACTGTGGCACCACTCTATAACTGGTTGTTAACTTATTATTATGCAGTAGTAATTACCCAGTAAAAAGTAAGGTATGCCTAATTTGTTTTTTACTCGGTTGCCATATTCTCTACGTTTACATTTGAGTAATATAGCTAAAGCTCTTATCCAGAGTGACTTACAGGAGCAATTAGGGTTAAGTGCCTTTATCAAAAGATTGGTATTATTCAGTAACAATTACCTGGTAAAAAGGTATGGTAGGCCTAATCAGTTTACTGGGTTGCCATATTCTCTGTGCATTATGTTAACGGCATCGTCATCAATTTCAATTTACAGCCATAATCAATTAAGCAAGCATTTATATGCAGTGACCAGGCAATATAAAAGAGGATACAATTTGAGAATATTATGTACAGTAACATAATATATATTATCATGAGAAGAGAAGGAAATAGGAGGAAACAGAGAGAGAGGACTAACATCAAGGGCATTCCACTAGCAAACCAGCTGAGTCATATCCAATTTAGTTTTGCATTAGTCAGAGGCTCTTAGTGGTTTAGTATAGAGTGTTAGAGCAGGCCCTGAAAAAGGCTTCCTAACCAGGCTTCTTTAAAAAGAAACCAGGCTTACCCTACACAAGATAATCTGTCATAAGAAAAGATGCATAGCCATGCGTAAGTTTAGGGCTCTCTCTCGCTGTCTATTAACTATTTTTTTTACTTTTCATATGGGACTGCTTATAGGTTTTAGCTGTTTTGGGGAATTTTAAATTGATCAAAATGTGGAGGGAAAATCATATTTTGGGGTTTAAAGATAATCATATTTCCCTGTGAAATATTCCCTGCCTGACTCAAAATGACATGTACCGACCCAGGTCTGTGCCCTGGCCATATCTACTATATAGGTTATTAACTAGGGCCTGGGGTTTTTCCTTGTCAGATCCAGAGCCATATACAGTGCATTCAAAAAAAGTATTCAGACCCCTTGACGTTTTCCAGATTTACTTTTTTCCACAATACCCCATAATGAAAAAGCATTGCTTATTTTTTTAACCCTGAAATATCACATTTACGTAAGTATTCAGACCCTTTACTCAGTACTTTGTTGAAGCACCTTTGGCAGCGATTACAGCCTTCAGTTTTCTTGGGTATGACGCTACAAGCTTAGCACACCTGTATTGGGGGAGTTTCTCCCATTCTTCTCTGCAGATCCTCTCAAGCTCTGTCAGGTTGGATGGGGAACGTCACTGCACAGCTATATTCAGGTCTCTTCAGAGATGTTCGATCGGGTTCAAGTCCGGGCTCTGGCTGGGCCACTCAAGGACATTCAGAGACTCTTGCGTTGTCTTGGCTGTGTGCTTAGGGTCGTTGTCCTTCACCCCAGTCTGAGGTCCTGAGCGCTCTGGATCAGCTGTTCATCAAAGATCTCTCTGTACTTTGCAAATAAATTTGCAAAAAATTCTTAAAACCTGTTTTAGCTTTGTCATTATGGGGTATTGTGTGTAGATTGATGAGGGAAAATGCATGTAATCAATTTTAGAATAAGGCTGTAACGTAACAAAATGTGGAAAAGTCAAGGGGTCTGAATACTTTCCTATTATGTGCTCAGGAAAACTCCAGGCGCTATGTTCTCTGTGTTATCTGATGATAACACCTTCCTTGCATCCTTATAACATTGTCCATCCTGTTCCCATAGTAACAACAATGCCTGTACCCTGCTCGTGTCTGTCTTGTCCTGCCCCACACAGACACACATCGGTCTACAGTTGGCCTTCGGCACTGATCTAGGACCAGCTCACCTTCCTCATATCCTAACCTCAACCATTAGTCATCAAAACACAAAACTGACCAAAGAGGGGCTATTTTGCCCAACTCCCACAGGCACAGCCAGTCTGTACAGTCTGTACTGTAGTGTACAGTCGCCATGGTAACAGGGACTATGGCTGTAGCGTGAGTAAAGGGTTCTGTCCTGCACTCTGTTCTGCGCAAACAGCCGGCGCTATGGAGGCAGGGTGACATGGCAGATATATTACCCACTGTGTAAACCAGCAACAGCTGCACTATTGTAATTAAACCCAAGTTAAAAAGGGAGAACCCTTTCTAAACAAAGGAGTCTGGTTACTATACTGAAGTGGCAGGTCCTGAGGTATAGGGAGAGATTACAGTAGGTGTAATACTAAAATTCTTGGTCTATATGAGACTAGGAGTCAAATGTTAAGATGAAATTGCCCCTAGACATCTAAGGTCAGTTTGTTTCTCTGTAGCTCAGTTGGTAGAGCATGGAGCTTGTAATGCCAGGATAGTGGGTTTGCTTCCCTGGACCACCCATACACAAAAATATATGCATGCATGACTATAAGACGATTTGGATAAAATCCAAATTACATATATTATTTATTGTTATATTATTATTCTAGTTTAGCTTCATTGTCCGTAATGCCAGGGAATGCCATGGTGCTCGTGTGCATGCCACCTTCCTTTTGTCAGTTCTCTATGTTAAAAATGATTGGGATCAGTTTAAATTGAGTAGTTCGACAGCTATACATCAAAGTATGGTTAGCGTTGTTTAGCTATCTATCTTATTGTAGCACAGTTCTGGGATTGTAGCCTAGGCTATCTCAGATGCATAGGACTCTCTCTGGGGTTTTCTTCCTCACGGTCTGACAACCCTAATGAGTCTCATCACGTGTCTGCTCCTGTTTATATTGTTTATTAGGTACACCCATCTAGTACTGGGTCGGACCACCCTTTGCCTCCAGAACAGACAGAATTCTTTGGGAATTCTACAAGGTGTCGGAAAACGTTCCACTGGGATGTTGGTCCATGCTGACGCGATGACTTCACACAGTTGCTGCAGATTGGACGGTGGTACATTCATGCTGCGAACAGCCTGTTCCATCTCATCCCAAAGATGCTCTATTGGGTTGAGTTCTGGGAACGGTGCAGGGCACTCAAGTAAACTGAACTCGATGTCATGTTCCAGGCAATGTTTTTCCACTCCTCAATTGTCCAGTGTTGGTGATCCCGTGCCCACTGGTGCCACCTCTTGTTTTTAGCTGATAGGAGTGGAGCCCGGTGTGGTCGTCTGCTGCAATAGCCCATCTGTGACGAGGACAGCCGAGTTGTGTGTTCCGAGATGCTATTCTGCACAACACTGTTGTACTGCGCCGTTATTTGTCTGTTAAACCCTAGACCCTGTCGTGTGTGAAAAGCCCAGGAGGACGGACGTTTCTGAGATACTGGAACCGGCACACCTGGCACCGATGATCATACCAAGCTCAAAGTTGCTTAGGTCACTCGTTTTGCCCATTCTAATGTTCAATGGAACAGTAACTCAATGCCTCAATGCCTGTCTGCCTGCTTTATATAGCAAGGCACGGCCACGTGACTCACTGTCTGTAGGAGTGAACCATTTTCGTGAATGGGGTGGTGTACCTAATAAACTGACCACTGAGTGTATATGTAAATTAAACACTAGTAGAGGTGTGATGCAGTTCATACTTAGCGATAGGGACTAATCATACTCTAGCTAATATGGTGGTAGTAGCAAGCTAAGGCTTCATTGCAGCTGAGGTATTAGATTTGACTTTTTTCCCTTTAGCTACAGTTGAAGTCGGAAGTTTACATACACCTTAGCCAAATACATTTAAACTCAGTTTTTCACAATTCCTGACATTTAATCCTAGTAAAAATTCCCTGTTTTAAGTCAGTTAGGATCACCACTTTATTTTAAGAATGTGAAATGGCAGAATAATAGTAGAGAGAATGATTTATTTCAGCTTTTATTTCTTTCATCACATTCCCAATGGGTCAGAAGTTTACATCATACACTCAATTAGTATTTGGTAGCATTGCCTTTAAATTGTTTAACTTGGGTGAAATGTTTCGGGTAGCCTTCCACAAGCTTCCCACAATAACTTGGGTGAATTTTGGCCCATTCCTCCAGACAGAACTGGTGTACCTGAGTCAGGTTTGTAGGCCTTGCTCGCACACAATTTTTCAGTTCTGCCCAGAAATTTCTATAGGATTGAGGTCAGGGCTTTGTGATGGCCACTCCAATACCTTGACTTTGCTGTCCTTAAGCCATTTTGCCACAACTTTGGATGTATGCTTGGGGTCATTGTCCATTTGGAAGTGTGCAAAGCTGTCATCAAGGCTCTAGTGTGGCTACTTTGAAGAATCTCAAATATAAAATATGCTTGGGGTCATTGTCCATTTGGAAGACCCATTTGCGACCAAGCTTTAACTTCCTGACTGATGTCTTGAGATGTTGCTTCAATATATACACATAATTTTCCTTCCTCATGATGTCATCTATTTTGTGAAGTGCACCAATCCCTCCTGCAGCAATGCACCCCCACAACATGATGCTGCCACCAACGTGCTTCACGGTTGGGATGGTGTTCTTCGGCTTGCAACCTTCCCCCTTTTTCCTCCAATTATAACGATGGTCATTATGGCCAAACAGTTCTATTTTTGTTTCATCAGACCAGAGGACATTTCTCCAAAAAGTACAATCTTTGTCCCCATGTGCAGTTGAAAACCGTAGTCGGGCTTTTTTTATGGTGGTTTTGGAGCAGTGGCTTCTTCATTGCTGAGCGGCATTTCAGGTTATGTCGATATAGGACCCGTTTTACTGTGGATGTAGATACTTTTGTGCCTGTTTCCTCCAGCATCTTCACAAGGTCCTTTGCTGTTGTTCTGCGATTGGTTTGCACTTTTCGCACCAAAGTACGTTAATCTCTAGGAGACAGAACGCGTCTTCTTCCTGAGCGGTATGACGGCTGCGTGGTCCCATGGTGTTTATACTTGCGTACTATTGTTTGTACAGATGAACGTGGTACCTTCAGGCATTTGGAAATTGCTCCCAAGGATGAACCAGACTTGTGGAGGTCTACGATTTTGTTTCTGAGGTCTTGGCTGATTTCTTTTGATTTTCCCATGATGTCGAGCAAAGAGGCACTGAGTTTGAAGGTAGGCCTTGAAATACATACACAGGTACACCTACAATTGACTCAAATGATGTCAATTAGCCTATCAGAAGCTTCTAAAGCCATGACATAATTTTCTGTAATTTTCCAAGCTGTTTAAAGGCACAGTCAACTTAGTGTATGTAAACTTCTGACCCAATGGAATTGTGATATAGTGAATTATAAGTGAAATAATCTGTCTGTAAACAATTGTTGGAAGAATTACTTGTGTCATGCACAAAGTAGATGTCCTAACCGACTTGCCAAAACTATAGTTTGTTAACATGAAATCTGTGGAGTGGTTGAAAAATTAGTTTTAATGACTGTAAACTGCCGACTTCAACCGTATACTGATTGATTTATAATACAGTACCAGTCTAAAGTTTGGACACACCTACTCATTCAAGGACTTTTCTTAATTTTTTACTATATTCTACATTGTAGAATAAAAGTGAAGACATCAATTCTATGAAATAACACATATGGAATCATGAAGTAACCAAAAAAGTGTTAAACAAATTAAAATATATTTTATATTTTAGATTCTTCAAAGTAGCCACCTTTTGCCTTGATGACAGCTTTGCACACTCTTGGCATTCTCTCAACCAGCTTCACCTGGAATGCTTTTCCAACAGTCTTGAAGGAGTTCCCGCAAATGCTGAGCACTTGTTGACTGCTTTTCCTTCACTCTGCGGTCCAACTCATCCCAAATCATCTCAATTGGGTTGAGGTCGGGTGATTGTGGAGGCCAGATCATCTGATGCAGTACTCCATCACTCCTTGGTCAAATAGCCCTTACACAGCCTGGAGGTGTTTTGGGTCATTGTCCTGTTGAAAAACAAATAATAGTCCCACTAAGCGCAAACCAGATGGGATGGCTTATCACTGCAGAATGCTGTGGTAGCCATGCTGGTTAAATGTGCCTTGAATTCTAAATAAATCACGGACAGTGTCACCAGCAAAGCACCCCCACACCATCACATGCTTCACGGTGGGAACCACACACGCTCATCTGTTCACCTACTCTGCGTCTCACAAAGACACAGCGGTTGGAACCAAAAATCTCAAATTTGGACTCATCCGTCCAAATGACATATTTCCACCTGCATAATGTAAATTGCTCGTGTGTCTTGGCCCAAGTAAGTCTCTTCTTCTTGTTGGTGTCCTTTAGTACTCCCAAGTGGCGCAGTGGTCTAAGACACTGCATCTCAGTGCTAGAGGTGTCACTATAGAGAACCTGGTTCAAATCCAGACTGTATCAAAACCAGCAGTGATTGAGAGTCCCATAGGGTGACGTCCAAGTTTGGCCAGTGTCGTCTGAGTTTGGCTGGTGTAGGCCGTCATTGTAAATATACATTTGTTCTTAACTGACTTGCCTGCTAAAAAACATTTTAAAAAATTAAAGTAGAAGTGGTTTCTTTGCACCAATTCTACCATGAAGTCCTGATTCCTGCAGTCTCTTCTGAGCAGTTGAGATGTGTCTGTTACTTTTATTTGGGCTGCAATCTGAGGTGCAGTTAACTCTAATGAACTTATCCTCTGCAGCAGAGGTAACTCTGGGTGTTCCTTTCCTGTAGCGATCCTCATGAGAGCCAGTTTCATCATAGCGCTTGATGGTTTTTGCGACTGCACTTGAAGAAACTTAAAAGTTCTTGACATTTTCTGGATTGACTTACCTTCATGTCTTAAAGTAATGATGTACTGTCGTTTCTCTTTGTTTATTTGAGCTGTTCTTGCCATAATATGGACTTGGTCTTTTACCAAATAGGGCTATCTTCTGTATACCACCCCTACCTTGTCACAACACAACTGATTCTCTCAAATGCATTAAGAAGGAAAGAAATTCCACAAATAGACTTTTAACAAGGCACACCTGTTAATTAAAATGCATAACAAGTGACTACCTCATGAAGCTGGTTGAGAGAATGCAAAGCTGTCATCAAGGCTCTAGTGTGGCTACTTTGAAGAATCTCAAATATAAAATATATTTTGATCAGGATCTTCATGAAATGGTTTTCCATGACCTAGCACTCGCACAAAAGCCTAAGATCACCGTGCACAATACCAATTATCGGCTGGAGTGGTGTAAAGCTCTCCGCCATTGGACTCTTGAGCAGTGGAAATGCGTTCTCTGGAGTGATGAATCACACTTCACCATCTGGCAGTCCGACGGACGAATCTGGGTTTGGTGGACGACAGGAGAACACTACCTGCCCCAATGCATAGTGCCAACTGTAAAGTTTGGTGGAGGAGGAATAATGGTCTGGGGCTGTTTTTCATGGTTTGGGCTATAGGCCCCTTAGTTCCAGTGAAGGGAAATCTTAACACTACAGCATACAATGAAATTCTAGACGTATGAGTTAATAGTATATGTTACAGAACACTCTCCACATAACACAGGTTCCCTTTTAGATTACCCCAATCCTTCATTATGATAATTCCAACTGACATACTGTAGATTATACATAACAGCCTCTGTTTGTCAATATGATCTCAGGTTTAATGATGCATTAGTCTCTTGATTCTGGTGGAGATGCTTCCCTAATTGTCCCACGGTGATTTCCTGATTAAAAGCTTAATGACTGAACAAGACTCCCGGAGTCAGTTTTGATATTCATAACAGATGGTGGAATTATTTACTTTTTAGAATTTAGTAGATGAAATGTAGGGTCCATCCGGGCCTAGTTTGTTGGACGTATAAACTGCTCATTAATGATCTAATAAGCATTTGATCTGTTTTGCATTAATCAGGTGTGACAACAGGTGAAGTGAGAGAAAGAGAGAAAGAGCGAGAGTATCTATATTGTAAAGGATGCTGATTCATATTTTAATGAGGCATTGTGCAAGGCGTTCTGCCAAGAGAAAGATTCACCCAACATCTGAATTAATTGGTCTAGAAGTTCGATTTTAGATTCATAGAATGGGACTTTGACACAGGGTTATGTTGGGGAAACACAATGGCTGAAATGACAGCTCAGTTACTAGTCTGTTATCAGGTCCCATGGGTTTGTATTTGTTCTTTGTCATTGAACAAAGTAGTGATTGTGTGTTTGCGATGTGTGGTTGAATGCAGTGTGTATGCCATATAAATAGGTTTGTGTGGTTATGTATAATATGCCTTGTGTGTCATCATACTGTAAGTGATTACTTGTAATTGTTGAGTTGTTTTTGGTTGTGTGTGTGCACGCTCATGTTCTTTTCTGTTGTCTCTGGCAGCCCCTAGGCTAGCTTTCAGCACAAGGTATTTGTCATATCGCTGCACATTGTGCCAGGGCATAAAGCAGCACAGAAACCATCCCCACCACTTCAAAGTAGAACACGCAACACATACTTGTTGAGCTAGAAATAACCTGACATACCTTTCAGCTGTAGCATCCTGAGATAGACTGATCAACTTTACCTTGTTCTTAACAAGCTGCAGTGTGATTCTTCACACTACAGCATTTATATTAGCAAAATAGGAAATACACATATTGTAGTTTCAAGAGCAAACAAGCAAACCAAATATTTATTTTAGATTAAGCAGGGTCTGAAAAACATTCATGAAAAGAAGGTGCTATAAAACCACATTTTCTTCACAGATGAAAATGAAAGTATCACTTCCTGACATAGGTCAAACTCTGTCGTTAAATCACCACCATTTTTTGGACTATGTTTGTTTGTTTACTGTGTAACTCTGTGTTGTTTTTGTCGCACTGCTTTGCTTTGTCTTGGCCAGGTCGCAGTTGCAAATGAGAACTTGTTCTCAACTGACCTACCTGGTTAAAAAAGGTGAAATAAAATTAAATAATGTTTTGATTATACTAAACACTGTTGTTGTTTTCGCCATTAAAACCCCTTTATCGTCTGTCATTTTAACGAACTCTACAGAAACTCGTATTTTTACCACTGTGAAATACACCGCTCACTCCTGTCTTTACGAGGCGGTGCCAGAGAGAGTGAAACGCTACCAATTCAATCAGAAGCAGGCTATGATTTATATAGGCCTGAGTCCCTAATCCCTCTCTCTCCCCCTCTCTCTCCCTCTACCCAGTGATATGAGCCACAGCAGGGCTCGCCTGACCATTACAGTCATAAATTACAGTGCTGAGACATAGAAGAAGACACACTCAGCCCTGCTCTAGGCCCTCACCAAATTGCTATTTAGAAAAAAAAGAGGAGAGAGAGAGGGAGAGGGAGAAGTGGAAAAAGAAATCACTTGGAGATGTAATGCTCCACCAACAAAGGTTGTTCATCAGGGCTATGATTTGGAGTCCAAGATGACTGCCACTCTTGATATTGAATACTGGGGAGCAGAAACGGAGATACACACTCCTTCCCCTTCCCCTTTTACTCTCTCTCTCTCTCTCTCTCTCTCTCTCTCTCTCTCTCTCTCTCTCTCTCTCTCTCTCTCTCTCTCTCTCCCTCCCTCCCTCCCTCCCCCACCCCTCTCTCTGTTTCATCCCCCCTCTCGCTCTTTCTCCCCCTTCCCCACTCACTCTACCTGGGTCCTCTCTCAATTCCTCTCTCCCTCTTTTTTCTCCCTCTCTCTCTTCCTGTCCCTCTTTAATTTCCCTCTTTACCCTTATTCCTCTCTCTCTATGTCTTCCTTCTCCTTCTCCATATATCCCCTCTTTCTCCCTCCTCCCTCTCTCTCCTCTGACCCCCTCTCCTCCCATACCCCCTTCCCCCCTCCCCTCTCTCTCTCTCTCTCTCTCTCTGGCGACCCTGACCCACTTAGCTAGATGCTTGTTATTCAGACTAGGGTTTATCCACAGAGAGAGTGTGTGTAATTTGGTTTGACAACAAACCCAGCCATGCTCCTCACAGGGTAGGCCTACCTGATATCAACAGCACTCCTCACACAGCCACAATGTGATACTAGAAATTAAACACTATCAGATCGGAACCCACTGTGATGTTAGAGTGATAGAGAGAAAAAATGCACACATTTGCAGTGTTGAATGGAAAGTATTGGCAATCTTTATTTTTGGGGAAAATGCATACACACTGCAATAGTATGTCAAGACACTAAGATAATACATTTGATATATGAAAATACACCCTGCAGGTTGTTCTCTAATTTTCACAAGCTTTGGGTGTCAGCACACTAGGGCTGGCACAATTACCGTATAACCGTGTAACTGATGGTTTTGGATGAAGACCGTCATTAAAATAAAATAGCCATTTGTTTTAAAACAGCTGACTGATTCGGCATTCGTGCGGTTGAGTCTGTTTCTGTGATAACAGATTTCTTGTAGTGTCAGTTGAGTTGAATCAACAAATCACAGCACATATTGATGGATGCACTTCCTTCTTTTACTTCCTGCTTTTACTTCCTGCTTTTACTTCCTGCTTTTACTTCCTGCTTTGCTCCTATAGGTAAACTCGCAATGGCCGCCAGTCCCCCCATTATTCCATCATTGACTTGAAAGGGGACGCCCATTCTATTAATTATATTTCTATGGCAGCACATGCAGTCAGGAGCGGAGGAAAGGAGAAAATGTGTGTCTAAACAAATAAAACATGTAAATAGTTTTGTTGCTATTTGAATGGTTATTAAGGAGAGCGCGGTCATTTGGCATGCCAATTATCGTCATCAAAAGATCAATGACCGCCACAGTCCTAGCAGTAAAACTGCGTTGCTATCCACTGCATATAGGGACATGTTTTATTACAAGATAAGCCTTTAGTTTTCACTCAAAAGCTCTCAGAATATAGGATCCTCTTATGATTTGGTTTTATGTTCCTCTTCTCCGGCTTCTCAGAGCAAAACTGATGAAGAGTGAAATAGGTTCCGCTGTCTGATTCACATCTTAACACGTAAGATGGAAAGAAAATGACAATCACCACAATATCCACTTTTTTTTCTCTCGCACTCTTTTCTTTATGACTTTGTCAGAATGATATTCTAGACAGGTACAGTATGTCCTTTGTATCAGTCTGTTTGCAGAAACGGAAGAGACTGCACTGAAAACTAGGGTTAGCGAGCTAGCGAGTTAGCGTAGCGTCCATGATACGAAACTCTCTTCTGTGGTTGTCACTACGTTTAATCACAGACACTTTTCTCCTCCACACCTCTATGACCAAAACGACTTTAACAATAAAAGAGATTACCCCATGCCCATCTGCGTCATAGGAGCCTTTCGAGTACAACCAGGCAATAAAGGAAAGAGCACAGGTGCAGAGGCAGAAAATAGAACTCGCTCTATTTCATTACAGTATGTATCAGCGAGCAGGAGATCTGTCAGTTCGGCACATATCATCGTGCGCCAGAAAAAGCAAATGGATAAAGCCAATTTGACAAAGGGGTCAATATACGGCATCCAATAAAAAATAGAATCTACAAGAGCTGTCAGGGGCTATACACATCACAGTAATGACCCAAATGCCCAAAAGAAATACATTCAGATCAGATGGTTTCTCTCTTCTCGCTCAATGGCCTAGTCCACTCTGCTCAGGTTAGTCTCTAGTTTTGTCTTTTACGATGTTTACTGTATATTTGAGATAACATTAGATGGAAGACGAAGATGCGACACCCACAGTGCAACATCGGTTAATACAGTATCTTGCAAAGAGGCTATGAGAGAAACTGAAGCGACTATGGCCACTTTGATTGACTGACTATTAGTGTTGGGGGGAACAAGGCTCCTGAGCTAAACAATGGGTTACTGTATCATGCACTGACACTGTCAATCATAGCCTACTGCAACCCAATGGGAGCTCTTTGGAGTTGACAGCATCTATTGGTTTATTTGAGTCAATGGGCGCGATGAGGTCAGAGGTTCCATATGCCCAACTTATTACCATTACATTGCTGTTGGCCTATTTGTGAACAGCAGAACACATCTGGGGTTTATCTAACAGTAGTGTAAGTCACTAAGGTTAACAAAAGTGTCGCACCCCATGTGTTTGTGTGGTCTCACAGCATGTCAATGTATTGGTTTATTAGCTTGGGTGTTTATGTTGGCAATGCTCTACAGTTTACAGTTTACTCCCAACCTTATGTAACTTTATGGAAGAAGAGGACGGAGTGAGAGCGAGAGAGAGGGAGAGAAAGTGAGAGAAAGAGAGAGAGAGAGAGAGAGAGAAAAAACACTTGTTGAGACCACTCAGAGCACATGTTAAACTGTGCGAGTCAAACTTATACACACTGAACACAAATATAGACGCAACATGCAACAATTTCAAATATTTTACCGAGTTACAGTTCATAGAAGGAAATCAGTCAATTTAAATGAATTAATTAGGCCCCTTGGGAGCCAGGCCCAGCCAATTAGAATGAGTTTTTCCTCACAAAAGGGCTTTATTACAGACAGAAATACTCCTCAGTTTCATCAGCTGTCCAGTTGGCTGGTCTCAGACGATCCCGCAGGTGAAGAAGCCAGATGTGGAGGTCCTGGGCTGGCGTGGTTACACGTGGTCTGCGGTTGAGATCAGTTGGATGTACTGCCAAATTCAATAAAAACGACGTTGGAGGCGGCTTATGGTAGAGAAATGAACATTAAATTATCTGGCAACAGCTCTGTTGGACATTCCTGCAGTCAGCATGCCAATTGCACAATCCCTCAAAACTTTAGACATCTGTGGCATTGTGTGGTTTGACAAAACTGCACATTTTAGAGTGGCCTTTTATTTTCCCCAGCACAAGGTGCACCTGTGTAATGATCATGCTGTTTAATTAGCTTCTTGATATGCCACACCTGTCAGATGGATGGATTATCTTGGCAAATGAGAAATGCTGACTAACAGGGATGTAAACAAATGTTTGCGTTTGAGAGAAATATGCTTTTTGTGCGTATGGGACATTTCTGGGATCTTTTATTTCTGCTCATAAAAAAATAGGACCAACACTTTACATGTTGCGTTTATATTTTTGTTCAGTGTGGATTGTTTTTCCAGTGCTGCTGTTGCGAGTCTGTTTCATGAACACATGCAGCTGTTCCATGTAATCATTAATAATGCAAAGGAGTGGGTTCATTCTGAGAAGTTCCTAACCCTATGACTCCCCTTTCCTTGGACTGCCAGACAGACGCTCCAGTCTAAACTCTGTGTGGAGAGGGGAATCGGGTTACAAGAGGTCAACCATGACACCCTGTTTTGCCTTTTTGTTAATTTTGTAATCTGATCGTTCATTTGCATCAGTGTGACAGCTGGCAAATGGAAAACAGTCGTTTGTCCAGTGTCTACCTGCGTGGATGGGTTTCACTTTTTTCTTGTTGTTTTTCTAAAGGTAGCGTCTTGTACGAACAGTGTGGTCCCTTGTAGGACAGGTGAATGGGATGGTTAGAACAGGATGGTACTGCTAAGGTTGAGACGGACAGAGTTCTTTGTCCAATCAGCTCATATTAAGCCTGTCCTAGAACCAAACACAACTCTGTATCTTGTATCCAATTCAGATATGAACTAATCCCTTATAAGGAGATTACATTCACTGTGTTTTATTTCTTTAAAAACCCCTATGGAAATAGCAGTGTGTTGGATCAATTTGTGGTCAGGCACAGTTAAGATCTATTCTCACATTGAGTTGTAGGTGTGCCATACAGCTGGTTTTTCATGACTCCTTCACCGTTGACTCAGCTATAACACACTTAAAGAATGGGAGAGAATTATTTGAACACTCTGGGCTGGGGATTCAAAACAGTTCCCTACTACAGACCCATTTCACTAATACATACTGACATCAAAAGAGAAAGAGCTGATTTGTTTTGAGAGTCGTCTAATAATGTCTTAGAAGGCACCCTTAACTAAGAGATCGCAGATGTTAAGAGAGAATGGGATAGAGGACAAAAGGGCAATGCAGGGTGAATGCTAACTGGAGCACTGCCAACACCATGGTGCTCAGTGTTTATTCAGGAAAGTTAGACTGAATTAGTTCATACTGGACAATATGCACTGAATCACAGAAACATAGTGCATTTGTATTTTGCGCTCTCCAGTTTGTGCGTGTGTGTATTTGGTGTATTTGGTGAATCACTATAGGCCTAACTCAAAGCAGTGTACTGTCAGTCTTGGACAGACAGACAGACAGACAGACAGAGGGACTTTTCTGTTTTATAACAGATAGCACATCAAAGGATTTCATAAAAGCCTTTCCTTTGTGGCTTGTAATTACTAGTGTGCTAATTGCCTCAAATCGCTGACATCTCAAGTCGATAAGGATGAGAACTTCAAAGGGAAGACAACAACAGGAAAACATCAGTTTTCATAGCTAATATAATGCTCTCTTTTCCTCCCACTTCCTCTACCCCTCTATCTCTCTTTCTCTCTGTCTCTGCCTCTATATCTCCCTCTCTAACTCTCCTACTAATTTTCCTAAGTAAATTGAACAATGTTTTAACTGTGTTGTTGTGTTGTCTGTGTGTTTGCAGTACAACAGTGAGACCATGTTCCTGGGCATGCCAGAGGCTGGAATGGACTTTGTGCCAACCAACCAGGTGGGTTAATTACTCTTCCCGTGTTTTTGATTTAAGTCTTAATTAAACACATTTAAGCCAGCGCATCGCTAAATTAGCGTCCGCTATCAGTCGCCACCATAATCAGGGACTATTATAACATGTAAACAGAGCATTTAAAAATAGCTGCAGCCTAATCAATGATGCCGCTAAATGGTTGGGTTTTTAGCTTTTATTTTCTTCCCAGTTAGATTTAGAGTTCTACCTAGCTTCACAACCTGATCTCATGGTTTCACTTGAATTGACCAATTAATTCTGCGTGGTTACAGGGTTAAAACAGAAACAACTCAAAGGGTTACGTTTATGTATTCATTCTCAGGGGTTAAGGTTAGGGCTATTTGGGGAAAGCTTAAAACAAAATAATAAAAAATACTGTTTCCATTAAGTGTCATCAAGTACTCTTCCTGCTTGCTAGAACATTGTGAACTGCTTTGGTGCAGTGGTCTAAGCAGCTCGCTCTGGCTCTGAGCCTCTTGAGTTCCAGTGCTGTGCCATAATTTTTTTTTTTTGGTGAGCGCCTATGAAGTCATATATCGACGTACTCAACCTTTTCAAACGTCCGAAATCGATGACTCTTGCTTGTGACCAGCCTGAGCTACAGCCAGGCTGGGTAGAGTAGACAAGACCTGGGTTCAAATACTATTTGAAATACTATATCTGTGCCTATTTAAGCTTGCATGACTTAATGAACCAATAGATTAGTCCCAAAACTGCAAACCCCGCCAATCTGGCACACCCGGCAGGCTAGAGCAAAATATCAAATAGTATTTGAACCCAGGTCTAGTAGAGTAGACAGCTACTAAACGGCCGGTAGATTGACAGTTACCACTGAAGAGAGGGGCTTTAATGTGTACATGTGTTGCAGGGCTGTTTCTCCCTGTATTGTAGTAGGAGATCTACAGTAGCTATCTGCCCTGGGTGGATAGTGGATTATTTCAGGATACTGGTGGTGTGTTCCTGGTGTTGTTGGGTTTGACCTTGGGTGAAACTCATTTTGAGCGTGGAGCGTCTAACAGTGGGCTGTGTGATAAGTGTAAATACCAATCAGATAAGGCCCAGTGGACATCCTAATGGTTAGGAGAGGGTATGTGTTTGTCTGTGTGTGTGGGTGAGGGCCTAGGCCTTAAGGATGCAACACAATCAAATATTTAACAAGAATCGTTTGTTCCTGAGGTAGCCATCATGGACAGATGAGAGATTCTTTCATGTTGTTATAATTTCCCATTTATTGTGTTTTAGTTCAAACACAGTGTTCCTGTCTGTAATTAACTGACTTTGTTAATTAACTAAAGGCTTTTTGTTAATTAGCCTTTAGTCTAGGGGCTGTAGGGAAATGGAGATTGCTAGCAGAACAGGAGGCATTGGTATCACAAATTGCTCTTAATAGGATATGGCTGTCCTAAAATAGAATATTTTCACGTATTGTGATGGCAGCATCATGTTATGGGTATGCTTGTCACTGGCCGGGACTGAAAAGTTTGTCAGGATCATAAAAAGATATGAAAGGAGCAAAGCACAGCTAAAACATTACATAAAACCCTGCCTCAGTTTTCTGAATACATAACCCTGGAATACAGTTTATTTTTCATCGGGACAATTACACACATTTTAATGACAAAGAGAACAGCATTCCGATAGGTGTTAAGTGTTCTTGAATGGTCCAGTCTCAGTCCTGACTTAAATCTTCTTGAAAGTCAGAGACAAGGTTTGAATATTGCTGTCCATCAATGACTCCCAACCAAATTTACTGTGCTTGAGCAATCTTGACAATATCAATGGATACATGTTGCCCTAAGCGTTGTGCAAAGTTGGTAGAATCTTATTAAAAAAGATTCACAGCTGTAATGGCTGTCAAAGGTACTTCCACCAAGTATTAAGCCTGGGATGTGAAGACATATGCAATCAAGACATTTTCGGTTTTGAGGTTTGATTCATTTGGAAAATGTTCTACAATTTCTCTGTCACATTGGAAATGTGGACTAGGTTGTTTACATCAGTAGGAAAAAAATCTAACTTTATACATTTTTAGATTTAATTTTAGGGCAGCTAAATGTGAAGGTTGTGCAAGGAGTGTGTACACTTTCACTAGGCACTGCAACAAGTATTTTTGGTATTTTATCCCCATTAGCTGTACACGTAGCCTACATATCAATACATACACACAAACTATCTAGGTCAAGTTAGCACTTTTTTATTCACTTTAATTTCTTCTCATTATGAAATAGAAGAGTTATGAATTAGTTATACCTGGGAATATCACATGTAATCGAAAATAATGTTTACAGTCAGGTTATTGAAATATTGTGTTAGGAATGATTGTTTTTGTAATTTGTGTTATGCCACATAACTTAAAATGTGTGAAGGTGTTGTTTCAGACAAATTCACACCCTTCACTATAGTCAGAAACACATTTGCTGAGGTGTGCATGCCTGGTACTTTTGTTTCACCAGAGATGTTAAAAAATGTATAATTTATAGTCATGCAATCTGAGTAATATGCTGAACCCAATCACCCCACATCTCACTTTTAACCATCTCAGGCAATGTGTATTTGACAGTATGTGAATAATGAATGAAAATCAATTATGGAAGTATACATCTGTCTAGGTCAACATTGGTATGTCATTCTGCATCAGACAGTGTTTTGCATCATGTGTATAGACATAATTGAATCTACTGTATGCCACTCACACAGTCTGTGGTATCCATGACAACCTTTATTTACTGAAAATATTGAATCATTTACTTAGTCATAGAGATTGCCAGATGCCCCCATAATTAACCCCTAAGGGATTTGTTTATGGCGTATTCCCATTCCAGAAGGAGAGACAACATAAATAAATAATATTTTAGGTATTATTTATATGGCTAAAGGGTATTGTAGAGGGAGTACTCAGGAATGTATGGGGGAAATATATTTCATTATAGCACAGCTGCTTGCATTGAAGCGCACACGTGTCCTTATATAGTCCATGTAGTGCTAAAGTTGACATGTATTACACATGTACATGAACAGATATAGATATCCATACATTTTATGGATATATACAGAAATATTTCTAGAATAGTAAATATCTTACCATAGCGGGGCTACATTCAGTTCTCTTGAAAAATAGACTTGATCTCAATGAGGCTAACCTGCATATATAAAGGTTAGATAAAGCATCCTGATTGTCCAGAGACCAGGATGTTGCTCTGCTGTTTGTCATTGTTCTCTAGACACTAATCTAAGGCCAGTTTTACATTCCCACTACAATGGTTAATGGCCTAATTTGAGGAGGTGGATCTTATCCTAGATCTGTGCCTAATGGTCCTTCCTTCCACCCCTCTATGATTCTGTGGTGACCGTTGACCTTTCTGTGTCCCTTCTGGTAGTTCCGTGTGCCTCCCAACCCCCACCAGACGCAGACCAGCGCCAAGCAGACTGGATCCCTGTGGAAACGAGACGGCCCCGCTCACTCCGATGGCCCCCGGCTACCCTGGGTAAATATACAAGAACAAATACACCACGTCATTTCAACGCGGATAATTGGGTAATATTTGGTTAATACACTGATCAATGAGATTCCAACCTACAGTTGAAGTTGAAAGTTGACATACACTTAGGATGAAGTCATTAAAACTCATTTTTCAACCACTCCACAGATTTCATGTTAACAAACTATAGTTGTTTAGTGCATGACACAAGAAATTCTTCCAACAATTGTTTACAGACAGATTATTTTACTTATAATTCACTATATCGCAATTCCAGTGGGTCAGAAGTTCACCCTCTACACCTCGGACTTCAGATATAACCACCTACAGAGGTTCTCGGATGACTCCGCAATTGTAGGGTGCATCAGGGGTGGGCAGGAGGAGGAGTACAGGAGCACAATCAATGACTTTGTGTTGTGGTGTGAGCAGAACCACCTTCAGCTCAACATCAGCAAAACAAAGGAGATGGTGGTGGACTTCAGGAGAACCAAGGCCCAACTGACTGCAGTCCCTACACAGGGGATGGATGTGGAAATGGTTGGGTCATGCAAGTTCCTGGGAGTCCATATGGACAACAGGCTGGAATGGGCTGGTAACACCGGGGCTCTGTACAAAAAGGGCCAGAGCCGACTCTACTTTCTGAGGAGGCTCAGGTCCTTCAACGTGTGCAGTAAACTACTGCATACCTTCTACCAGTCTGTTTTTTTCACCTAACACTCTGTAACAATGTATAGTGTACATATTCAGCCATCCACCCATACTATGCAATGTCTTTTTATAGCTTTTTTGCACTCCAGACTTCTTGTATTTTTATACTTTTTCATACTGCTGCTCTATGTATCATGTATCGTGTATCTGTCTTTTGTGTACTTTTTGTTCTGGCATTTTGCACCTGCCCTGTGTTTTTTTGTAGCTGATTGACAAAGAAATTTCCCCCTCGGGGATCAATAAAGTATCTATCTATCTATCTATCTATCTATCTATCTATCTATCTATCTATCTATCTATCTATCTATCTATCTATCTATCTATCTATCTATCTATCTATCTATCTATCTATCTATCTATCTATCCACTAATTTGACTGTGCCCTTAAACAGCTTGGAAAATTCCAGAAAATGATGTCATGGCTTTAGAAGCTTCTGATAGGCTAATTGACATCATTTGAGTCAATTGGAGGTGTACCTGTGTATGTATTTCAAGGCCTACCTTCAAACTCAGTGCCTCTTTGCTCGACATCATGGGAAAATAGTAGACCTCCACAAGTCTGGTTCATCCTTGGGAGCAATTTCCAGACGCCTGAAGGTACCACGTTCATCTCAAACAATAGTACGCAAGTATAAACACCATGGGACCACGCAGCCTTCAGACCGCTCAGGAAGGAGATGCGTTCTGTCTCCTAGAGATGAACGTACTTTTTGTACGAAAAGTGCAAGTCAATCCCAGAACAACAGCAAAGGACCTTGTGAAGGTGCTGAAGGAAACAGCTACTTAAGTATCTATATCCACAGTAAAACGTGTTCTATATCGGTATAACCTGAAAGGCCGCTCAGCAAGGAAGAAGCCACTGCTTAGAGGAAAAAGGGGGAGGCTTGCAAGCCGAAGAACACCAACCCAACCTTGAAGCACGGGGGTGGCAGCATCATGCTGTGGGGGTGCTTTGCTGCAGGAGGGACTGGTGCACTTCACAAAATAGATGGCATCATGAGGAAGGAAAATTATGTGGATATATTGAAGCAACATCTCAGGAAGTTAAAGCTTGGTCAAAAATGGGTCTTCCAAATGGACAATGACCCCAAGCATACTTCCAAAGTTGTGGCAAAATGGCTTAAGGACAACAAAGTCAAGGTATTGGAGAGGCCATCACAAAGCCCTGGCCTCAATCCTATAGAAGATTTGTGGGCAGAACTGAAAAAGAGGCCTAAAAACCTGACTCAGTTACACCAGTTCTGTCAGGAGGAATGGGCCAAAATTCACCCAAGTGATTGTGGGAAGCTTGTGGAAGGCTACCCGAAACATTTGACCCAAGTTAAACAATTTAAAGGCAATGCTACCAAATACTAATTGAGTTTATGATGTAAACTTCTGACCCACTGGGAATGTGATGAAAGAAAGAAATCTGACCTAAGACAGGGAATTTTTACTAGGATTAAATGTCAGGAATTGTGAAAAAGTTTAAATATATTTGGCTAAGGTGTATGTAAACTTCTGACTTCAACTGTATTTTCACCAACTTAAAAAGACAGCCAAAAGTTTGTTCAATTCCAAACGTGTTTGTTAGCTATCACTTTCAACCATCTAAAAGCACAACCGAATTCCAATGGAAAATCTGTCAGGTTTTTGGTTCAGTTGTCACCGAAATGTGTTATCACTGTGCTTTCAACCATTTAAAAGCACAACATAGTTCAAATGGGAAAACAATGTCAGATATTTTGTTCAGTTATACAACAACATAGTGTTATCACTGTGCTATATCTAATAGCACAACCAAATGACTTAGAATGCAACTGAGATTATTACATTGTGCAAGTGAGCCATGCCGTTCGAGATTCTGTGCAGATTATTATAGCAATTGTGAAGATCGCCACAGACCTGTGACTTTTGCATACTATCTTGAACATGCATGCTTTCTATGATTACATAAAAATAAATGTATTGTTACAGTAACCTCAAAATGTGGCAATTTTACAAATTTTTAAGTTGAATAAATACTGTTACATCCGTTTTTAAGATATTCTTAACTTTAGCATATGTACTGTATTGCAAAAGTAATATTGAATTGTGTTTGGTTGACAACTCAACCAAATATCAACATTTAAAGGAGATGTATCTACTGCTTGGGTAGTTCCATCTGAGCCACTGGCTTAATCTTATTCTTTAACTTCTATTTTTGGTTGAGATGGAGGCATGAATCCAGCATATCATTTGTTAGCTTTTCGACAAGTTAATAGGCTATTTACTGTATTGCAAAAGCGATATTGAAGATGTATCTTCTGATTGGATATTTCCATCTGTGCCACTGAGTCTGGCTTTAATTCCAGTTTGTCTACAAATTCATAATTTATATGTTGGATTCACGTCTCCATTTCAACTAAAAATATAAGTTTAAGAATAGGACTAAATCAAATCAAACTTTAAATGCTCTTTAAATACAGTTTGATTTGATGTAGTCATATTCTTTAACTTAGATTTTTGGTTTAGATGTAGACGAGAATCCAACATATATTTGTTTATTAACTTGTAGATTCCATTTGAAATCAACCAAACCCTAGGCCTATAGGTATTGTACATCATTTTTTTGTTGAATCCTGGGTTTGATTTAAACAATTAAAACAAATTAAATGTTATTTAAACAATTCTCTACAAAGTGTGTTATGACAAAGTTTCGACCCAACGGTCTCCATTATACTATGAGTCAAAAAGCCCTTATTACTTTACTTTGGCATATTGAGGATAAATAATGATTAATTATGAAAGATGACTCCCACACACAATTGCATGTTTTTTCTCTGTCCCCTCCCTCTCTTTCTCCCTCCATACTCCCCCTTGTTCCAGTCTGTCCATTTATATGTCTGTCTACTTTTCCCAGACACACATAACACACATTTGGTTTACTATCCTTGTGGGACAAAAAAATTGATTCCCATTAAAAATTATATTTTCCCTAATCCTAACCCTTAACCTAACCTTAACACTAACCTTAAGCCCTAAATCTAACCCTAATTCTAACCCAAATTGTAACACAGTCCCCACAAGTCTAAAATAGCATTTTTCCTTGTGGGGACTGGCAAAATGTCCAAATATTCCTTGTTTTACTATTCTTGTGAGGACTTCTGGTTCCCACAAGGATAGTAAAACCAAAAACACACACACACACACACACCTCACCCACTTTCCTTTAGGATCAGGTCATTCGTTTTATTGTCAGCAACAGATCTGTTCACCTTGAACCTAAGCTCTTAGCAGCAGACAGGGTTGAGCAACATCACAGCACTGCATTGCTCTCAAACAGGCCAGGCAGAAAACACAACACAGAATAGAATACAAACCCCTAAAATCAGAGTCTGAGATCAAAGCATTTATAGAGTTATGAATAAAAAACATTTGAATGTAGAATCCAAAATGTTTGAATCACTATCCCAGCACAAAATATGTTTGATTCTTCAGGTAAATGAGGTTTGAACTGTCCTTGAACTAGCCTGAACTAGTCTCACATCTTTTAGGTATGTGCTCGGTTGTATTTGTTGAGAGAAATATACAGTGCATTTGGAAAGTATTCAGGCCGCTTCAATTTTTCCACATTTTGTTACATTATAGCCTTATTCTAAAATTGATTTTCATGAATCAATCTACACCCCATGATGACAAAGCAAAAACAGGTTCAGACATTTTTGCAAAAAAAAACAAAAAACAACATTGACATAAGTATTCAGACCCTGTCAGGTTGGATGGACAGCATCGCTTCAAAGCTATTTTCAGTTCTCTCCAGAGATGTTCGATCGGGTTCAAATCCGGGCTCTGGCAGGGCCACTCAAGGACATTCAGAGACTTGTCCCGAAGCCACTCCTGCGTTGTCTTGGCTGTTTGCATAGGGCCGTTGTCCTATTGGAAGGTGAACATTCTCCCCAGTCTGAGGTCCTGAGCAGGTTTTCATCAAGGATCTCTCTGTACTTTGCTCCATTCATCTTTCTCTCGAACCTGACTAGTCTCCCAGTCCCTACCGCTAAAAAACATCCCCACAGCAGGATGGTGCCACCACCATGCTTCAACTGTAGGGATGGTGCCAGGTTTCCCCCAGATGCTTGGCATTCAGGCCTAAGAGTTCAATCTTGGTTTCATCAGACCAGAGAATCTTATTTCTCATGGTCTGAGAGTCCTTTAGGTGCCTTTTGGTAAACTCCAAGCGGACTGTCATGTGCCTTTTACTGAGGAGTGGCTTCCGTCTGGCCACTCTACCATACAAACATCTTCCATTTAAGAATGATGGAGGCCACTGTGTTCTTGGGGACCTTCAATGCTGCAGTAACGGACAATTCCTTTGACTTCATGGCTTGGTTTTTGCACTGAAATGCACTGTCAACTGTGGGACCTTATATAGACAGGTTTGTGCCTTTCCAAATCATGTCCAATCAATTAAATTTACCACAGGTGGACTCCAATCAAGTTGTAGAAATATCTCAAGGATGATCAGTGGAAACAGGATGCACCTGTGCTAAATTTCGAGTCTCATAGCAACGGGTCTGAATACTTATGTAAATAAGGTATCTGTTTTTCATTTTTAATACATTTGCAAACATTTCTAAAATCCAGTTTTTTTATGGGGTACTGTGTGTAGATTGATGAGGGGAAAACAACGATTTATTCCATTTTAGAATAAGGCTGTAATGTAACAAAATGGCTTATCTTGGGCAAATCTGAAATATCTATTGTGTTTGTCTAAACTTTTTTATCAAACTAATAAACAGTTGATCACTGATTTTAAAAAAAACTCTAATAAGAAAGTGCCTTGCCAGATTATTCAAATGGTTTATGGTTAAGTGCTGAGTGGAACATTTTTTTGGCAAAATAAAACAATAATTATTCATCATAAAAACTGTGTGTAGGCGGTGTGGGGCCCTTAAATTGGTTGGAGGGAATTCCCCATCTCCCACCCGTCTACCACATACTTCATCTTACAGCATTATTAATGATGTGTTGACTTGATATGAGTGAATTGAAATGAGAGAAATATCTCGATATGATCAAATTCGGCAGTGGTCTTTTGAGGATTGCTAGTCTGCACTGCACCCATCAGTTGTCACTCATCTTCAAACAGAAATACAATTTCATGATTCGATGTTGGCTGACGTTGACTTATAATTCATAAGTCTGTTTTTTTTTACTAACAAGCTGACCACATTGCTTGCGTGTGTGCGTCCGTGATTTTGTCCACCCACACCAGACGCGATCAGGACACGAAGGTTGAAATATCAAAACAAATATCAAAACAAATTCTGCACCAACTATATTAATTTGGGAACAGGTCGAAAAGTATGAAACATTTATGGCAATTTAGCTAGCTAGCTTGCTGTTGCTAGCGAATTTGTCATGGGATATAAACATTAGGTTGTTATTTTACCTGAAATGCCCAAGGTCCTCTACTCCGACAATTAATCCGCAGGTAAAAGGGTAAACCGAGTTTGTTTCTAGTAATCTCTCCTCTTTCAAGCTTCTTCTTTGGACTTTATATGGTGGTTGGCAACCAACTTTAAGGTGCATTATCACCACCAACTGGACTAGAGTGTGGACCTCAGTTCATCTTTCAATCACCCACGTGGGTATATGCTCTTTAAACCAATGAGGAGATGGGAGACGTGGGACTTGCAGCGCGTCAAGCGTCACAAATAGAAGTTCTATTTTAGCGCCGGGCTAAAAAATATTTGGCTGTTTTTGCTGCATAATATTTAGAAATAGTCCTTTTCGGGTTAGAAAAAAAGCTAACTCCCGTATGTTTAAGCTGGTAGCAAATAGTGGCCATATAGAAAGTGGTGGTGGTACTTGAAGATGTTTTAAAGTGTAATGCAGTTGATTGGTGACGATGACATAAGTATGTATTGGGGTTGACCTCTATACAAGCATTATACTCCGATTTTTACCCCAAAATAGTGTGAAATACAATACACATATAAACAATAGCCAAACAATAGGGAACATTTTATAGGGGGAAATTAGGAGATTCTGAAATCTTTCCCCGACTGGGGGACACGTGAGTGGCGTTGCCATGGTATTTCCATTGTTTTGGTCGAGTTTGATTGATCTCTTTACTGCATCTATTGTTCTCGACTGAAAGGGAAGAGAATGACAGAAAGAAAAATAATGAATTTATTCAGGACAAGGCTTGATATTAGAAAATGTGCTCACACGAGGCAATATGAAGGTTTTTGTTTAGACAAATGAATGGCAGCTTGAAAGTCCTTTCAGATAAAGAACAACTACTTGGTAATAAGGCCTTCCAATACTGTCCAGGTTAGTTTAGAAATATTTTTTCTTTAGGGTGCTAATTAGCACAAAGCTACAGCTGTGTGGGCGTACTGTATCTGTACGTAGGGTTCTTAACTTAATCAAACAACACCTTTACTGCATTTTTGGGGGGGGATTCAGGTGAAGATGCTGCTTTTGTAACACATAAAAGTACAATATGTTACCTATCTTTCTATTTTTATTCACTACAGATGGTGTCAGTGTGTTAGAATGTGAGGACAACATGAAACAACACATCGTGTTTGTCTTCATCATATTGTCTGAGACCAAATAGACTAAACAGTAACAAGTGCCACTGTATTGACCTCTGATACTATGACCCTGCACATCCAATTCCTCACCTTTAGAACAAATTATGATAAAGTCAGTAAGACAGGATAAATCTCTCTCTCTCTCTCAGCCTCTCTCTCTCCCTCTCTCCCCATTGGGGTTTGTCTCTCTTCTCTTCTGTTGATCACGTGGTATGCAGCAGCACACCATCACACTCAAGTTAGACATAATAATGCAGTGTGTCTGGCTTCTGAGCAAATAAAGTTCTCCCAAGACTGTTCAGTGTGAGTTATCAGAAAAAAACCAGAGTAAAGAGTTTTAGATGGGTGTGTTTTTCAAGGAGGGCAACGAAATGTTATAACAACAACTACATCAGAACTCTGCACATGAAGTAACAGTTATATAAGTGTCATGTTTGTTGTTGTTGTGTAATTATCAATGTTTTATGCCCATACTTTGAAACGTCTTTGACACAACATTGACTTGGCCTTTTACATTTCTATATAAGGTCTTTTTCTAGGCCTATGTATAGTGAAAATAAAATAATTTGTCAAATTTGAAATATTAATATCAAAGTAATACCAGGCAACAACCATTATGGCAATCTATTTTTGTTGTTTTTATGACAGCAAAATCGTTTATTGTTCCTGAAATCCTTACTGTATGAATTATGCCAACATATTTCCCACCAACCAACTAATGTTGACATCTGCGAGAGGAAACACAATCAAATGTGCAAATGTTTGCAAAATGTTGGTTTTACGCAGAGAAGGAAAGAGAAGTTGAAGGAAGCTCATTAAAACGATTATTGACATCTTTTAAAAGAACAGTTGGTCTGGTATTTATTTCAGTAGAGATAGGTTTTTAAACTGATTCTCTGCCTAATTGCCTGGAGTTGGCTGTTTGTCAGCTCCATTTTGTTTTCAGCAAATAAAAGCTGTAAATTAGTGGTAATGAAAATCTTGGAGGGAATCAACAAGGAGATAGTATAGGCAGAACGTAACTCCTGAGCCCGCCGATGAAGCTGGGAAAAAGTATCTTCTGGGGGAGAGTGTTAAATAGTTCTCTCTCCTATGATGGAAATGATTACTCTTTCAGAGCTGTATAGATGTAGACCTTACCTCACATTTCCTGTTGATTCGAAGTGAGTGCAGTTTGTTGCTGTGTTAACCGAATAATTAATGAATTTGCCTCCGATTTATACCACCTTTCATTTTTTCCCAGCGAGCTAAAATAGGGTCCAAAGAGATTGGGAGGGAGTGAAGGACATAGGGGTTTTTAAAGACAGAATCCAGCACAGCCAAGTGGAACTGACTGTCAAGACTTTCGTTAGACGTTAATGAGGGAACATTTACATACATTTATCTACACTCAAACCCCTTTTTATTAAGCCTGAACCATTGAAAAACATGCCCAAATACATTTGTACACATTTGTTGAAATGCTAAATGAGATTACATGTATCCTATGTATAGTTAATCATCAATGCATTCATTAATTCAAGTAATCATGATTGCATTAACGATGATGATTAATCCTCATTGTTGGTATCATTGATCCTAAAAATCCTTCGAGGCAGTGTACATCATTAGTCCTAATTGCCTAACTAATAATAGCATCAAATTATGAGGTATTTACAGAAGTCCCATTGCACAGTCTTAATAAAGACTCATGGAACCATAGTAGTCTTTTAATGAGGACTAGAATGATCTGATGCAATCTGCGTGTTCTGTATTGCAGTGCTGTAGTTTACCATTAGTGTTATAAAAATGAATTGGATTTATTTTCCAGACGCTCAAAGAGCTTTACATTGTACGGGGGAAACTCGCCTCATCCACTACTACCAATGTGTAGGATCCACCTTTACTGTGTTCCTAGGCCTAATGTGTTAGAGTGCTCAGTTTATTTGGACTTACATTCACTAAAAAGCATTTGCTAAATTATAATTTAGTTATATTATTATTTCTCTAATGTTTCTCCCTCTCATCTTCTTTTGCAGTCCTACCCAGTGCCCAGTTTGGGGGATGAAGACTTCAACATTCCCCCCATCACGCCTCCCACCATCCCAGAACACATGCTGCACCCCCACCTACCAGAGTCGGAGTCTGGCTCCTACCACCCGCTGGCCCCCTCTCACTCCCAGAGTGGCCTGCACCCCTTCCACCTGCAGGGAATGGACATGATGGGCCAGGATGGAGGGTTGTTGAGCCAAAATGGCGGCCTAATGGCCAGCACTCTGTCTGTGGTGAGTCTAGCCTGATGCTACTAGCAAGCAGTGTGCAGAGATCACTGTAAATACATAAGTGGGTTTTTCTGTTTTGGATGGCAGCTGTGGGTTCAGGCATATGTTCCATCCCAGCAAATACACACCTGATCCAACTAATCAAGGGCTTGACGATTTGGCGGTTAGTTCAGTCATATGTGTTAGTGCTGGGAAAGAACAAAAGTCTGGATAACCCATTTGGTCTCTGGGACCAGGATGGAAGAACAGTATTCTAATGAATGAACCATGAGTTGTCAGTTGGTTGATTAAGCTTTTTCCACTTAATTTCATTCGAAGTCAAAAACAAACTGGTGGGGTGGCATTCAGAAGAAATACGCTCAATTCAAGTATTGACAAGAAGTGGAGAAATGAAACTTAAACTTTTGTATTTAGCTTTCCTTGCAGAAACCTCATGATGTGATAGTTAACATGACTAACTGTGGTTAACTACTCTACATAGGTATTGGACTTAATCTCCCATTCGAGTCAATGTGAAACTTCTTACCTCCCGCTCTCAGCCAGAAGTTTTTTCTGCCCTTGGCCATGTTCATCATGTTCACTGATAAACCACAATATTATGTCTCATCAGCACCTCCACCACTGAGGAGCTACATTGTTTAACTGTGTGCGGTCTACATGCTCTTTATGATTTTCCCTGGTTCATATTTATTTCCATTCATCAGACAGGTGTAGCTGTGTAGCTCCCGGGTCCTACCAGCCAGGGATACTGAACCTCATAACCCCATTCTTGAACCATATAACCCAATTTCCCTTGTCAATGTGGGGCTTAAAGGTCCTGCACAGTCAAAATCATGTTTTTATTTAAAATGTCATGATATTTGGATTAAACCAGATCAAAGTAGGATGACCAAAATTACTGTAGCTGATCATAAAGTTACTGGCCCACTCCCTAGTGTAAAAAACTTGAATTCAGAAGGCAGGATTATTAAGGGCTTTGTGTTACATTTGCATTTTAAATCAACACTCTTATGCAGAACAACTTACAGGAGCAATTAAGTGCCTTGCTCAAGGGCACATGGACCTTATGGTTACTGGCCCTATGCTCTTAACCACTATGCTACCTGCCTCCCCATAATATAAAGCCCCTCATTTTAATACACCAATGGTAGCATCTTATTCTCTTACTTAATTTAAATAACTACCACCTTGTAACTATCATCACAGAAGGCGTGTTCGCAGAGGGGTGTGGTTTACATCGCTAGCTAGCTAGTCTACTGTTGCCAAAGTTTTACTTGTGTCAGCAAATATAATTACAGGTTTCCCCTATTCTTCTATGGCAAAGATACTTACAGGGTTCCCCTTTCATCTGTGTCTGGTGTTAGCTAGTTACTGGCTAGCAGATGAGGTTGGTGGGAGGAGCTATAGGAGGATAGGCTCATTGTAATGGCTGGAATGTATTAAAAAGTGGTTTCCATATGTTTGATACCGTTCCATGTCAACCATTACAATGAGCCTGGCCTCCTATAGCTCCTCCCACCAGCCTGCGGCTTAGTTAGGACTTCAGCCAACAAGGAACAAAAGGGGGGAAGAGTCGTTCAAAAATCTGACGCGGTTGTCATGTCAACACATCTGTCAGTGCTGCTGCGAACTGCAACAGAAGAGACATGCCAAACTGAAGATGTATAATAAAATTACATCATTGATAGGCATGATTTATGAACATGGTCTGGCAATCAATATACTGTAAACACTCCCATTCGTATGGTGTCATTTTGGAGTTACTTTTATTGTAAATAAGAATAGAATATGGTTCTGAGCATTTCTACATTAATGTGGATGTTAACATGATTACAGATAATCATGAATAAATTGTGAATAATGATGAGTGAGAAGGTTACAGAGACATAAATATCATACCCCCAAAAAAATTAATTCATGATTTTCCATGATCATGGTAGCATGCACATTAATGTAGACGGGTTCAGAAACATATTCTATTGTTATTTACAATAAAAGTGACTCCAAAATGACACAATAAATTATTTACCATTCATTTCTATTGGGTAGAGCCACAAGCTTGATGTAGTCATTGCGTGCTAGGAATATGGGACCAAATACTACACTTTTCACTAAATGTAATACACTATAAGTGAATTTGTCCAAATTCTTATGACACCTTCAAAATGGGGAACTAGATACATAAAGTGCATTCATTTCTAAATGGTAAATCAGATATGTATGAAAATACCCCAAAATAAAAGGTGACATTCTGTACTGTAGCAAATTAAATGTTTAACAAATAAATACGTAGGGAAGTGTATATTTTATGAGATGTACCCATACGTTACTCTGTCCAGTTTCAACTGAAACTGTCCAAGATAAACCAGCGGGCTAGCTTGATAAAACAGTGCTGAAAATTCAATTTTAGCTAGCTAAATTTTACAGATAGCATTTTGTCTATATTGATGCTGATACAATAACCAAACAGTGGATCAACAAATAATTTGTGATGTATGACAGGATTAAATGCTGCATGCAATTTCAATGTTGTTTGAGTTGCTTTGTGTATTAGCAAATTTGCTTGAGATTATCTCACTGCAACACTGCATCCAAGTTGCTTGACATATGTGACTCACCCTATTAGCTCCCGACCACTCAGCCTGTCTTTTCAGCCTCATTGATAGTTACACATGAGAGGAAAAAGTAGATTTTATCAGTTAAAAAATATATTATGGGTGATGTTTTGGTCACTCAAAAGGCTATTTTACATTGGAATCAGAATAACTGAGGGACCTTTAATGATTCCCAAGCCTGGCCATCTCAACCTATTTTCCACTTTAAGCCAAACATCTTAGCTACCTCCATATTATGTTTCACATTCATTTGGTAGCAACAACACTTCAAAACATGAGTGTTTTCTATTGCTCAACATTTGTAAATTACTTTTACTAAAAGGAAACAGGAGCTAGGATAGGATGACATGCCGGCTGAAAGATTCCCCAGAAATGCCCCAGAAGGGCATTTTGTTCCTGTTCACCTTAATGTTCTCACAGAACATCCATTTAGAGTGGCTATGAATTATGGTTGCCAGGCAACGGGGCCAAGAGCTTGTTGCCACGGCGAGGAATGAAAGAGGCTAGGCTATTGGTCTGGGGCATTAGCCTCCTCTGGAATAGAGAGGATCCTGTATTCTTCTATACATTTAGGCTTAATTCTTTCAGTCTCTGGCAATTCATTGTTATTAAGCACAGATAGTTGATTACAATGAACTCCATTTGAGTAAGTGTTAGATTAATAAGGAAATTATCTAAGAGAAATTGACTTCTGCTGATGTGACTTTTTTCACAGAAACTGGGGACAAAAGCAGTGTATCTTTTAACCTTTTAAATTGGGAAGATATTCAGAATAAGTCTGGTTCTGGAAGAAACGATGTAGGCCTACAGATAAGTAGTTTCCTTTCTCCTTAGTTTTAAATTGACTAAATTACTACCTCAATCCCATTTACATTTTTAGCTTTTTACCAGCATTCCACTACCACCAATTATTTCATAATCCACCCACATGGTATTGTATCCATAACTTATCTGTAGGCCTACATCGTTTTCCCAGAACCAGCATATTTTTCTGAATATCATCTCAATTTAAAAGGTTAAAAGATACACTGCTTTTATCTGCAGAAGTGAATTTCTTTTAGACTATTTCCATATTAATCTGACACTTACTAAAACAGAGTTCATTAAAGTCAACTATCAGTGCTTAATAACAATGAATGGCCAGAGACCATACCATAAGGTATGGATTGTTAGAGACAGACAGAAATAAAATAATCCTTGATATCCATTCATATTAGTATCATAATGATGACCTGGCTTGTGACTCACCTCTCCGATACTTCTGAAAGTTCCCCCACGTCACCACGGGGATTAGGCTGTGTTCCACTGTTACTGGCGGTTACCAAACGGCCCAACACCAAATCACACCCCCCTCCCTGTTTTAGTTACAACCACATCACACTTTGCTGCATGCCCTATCTGGCTGTACCAATAGTCACACATCTGTATAGGGAGAGGAGGTGTTCAGTTAGCTGCCCTAAGTGGAAAGATTGGGTAGCCTGGGTACCAGTCTTCTTTAGCCACCTTGTCATGTTTGGCATGACAACAACAACAACAACAACACTGACCTTATATCAGTATGTTGAATTGGATTTTATTGATGAAAATAATTCCTTACAAAGATCATGTTAAACATTGGACCCACTAAATAGACGATTGCTTTATGTTCTGGACGGGTTCCAAAATTAGATTAAATTAATCTCGTAACTACATTAACTCTAGAGTAAAATACATTTCCTTCACTATGGAAAATAACATTAACTCTATACATTTCTTAGATGTACTTGTTACAAAGAAGGGACAATCTCAAAGTATACCTTTTTCTGAAAACGATATACTTACTTTCAATGATAGCTGTAATGGCATCAAGTCTATTGCCAATAAACATTGGCACATATTATCATGAGACTCCTCTTTAAATTCTGCCTTCCAGACTCCACCTTTATTCACCTATAAATTATTAAGAAATCTATCAAACATATTGGTTAAATCAGATGTGGTCAGAGAGAGACAAGAGGCCTTCTTAAAAGGATACTTCCCCTGTACCTCTTGTAGCACCATAAGGAAGTGTTCTACCTTTGTATGCCCTCAGACTTCTAGGTCCTATGAGATAAAGTAATGTATAACTTGCACTACTAAAGGAGTTATTTATATGTTACAGTGTTCTTTTAATAAAAACATCCTGCTTCTTGAAAGTAAGCCTTGGAGAACATAAATGCACTATTAGATGTCAAGTTATCACCTTGCCAATTGCGAGAGACTTTATAGAACAAAATCATTCTATTAATTAATTGTGTTGCATCAGGATCAAAAATGTTTGTCCACCACGTAGAGGAGGTGACTATGACAACAAATGACTCCAAAGAGAAGCCATGTGGATATATAAATTAAATTCTGTATCTCCTCACATTATTATATATAAACAAAGATTCCGATTTCACCTCCTTCCTATAAGCCAAATTTAGACTGTTATACAAGAACACTGTCCATATCAGATTTTGCATATTGTTTATGAGTTGGCCCCACATATTTATGACCGCCTGAGCCTGATGTCCGTTGTGGTGGGCTATCTCATGAATTGATGTGATGTATTTAGGTGAGTGGACACCTGGGGCGGTTGATTTGTGAGTTGCCCTTCGTGCCCGCTCCCATACCCTATAATTCTGTATTTCTTTGTGACTAATTTGTAAGAAGATAGACCAGAAAAGCCACATCCCTGATTGGCAGATGAGTGGCAACCCTGATTAGAAGCACCTGCGGCTCATCTGTTGTTCTTTACAAATGCTGTTTTGAATTAAAATAACATTTTACCTATCCCTGATGCAGTGAAAATAATAACAAATATTGAATAATGAAATTATTATTATTAACATTAACATCTTTGAGTGCAAACCCATTACACCTCTTTGTCTGAATTTGTGTGTTTTACTCACCAAGCTTCTGGGAGAGCGCCATGGTTCTCTTTTGATCAGTATGTATGACCAACCTCAAGAGGTCATGGTGATAGAAGCTGTTCTACTTAGTTCATTGACTTTCATTAAACCAGAAAAAAGCAGAAAAGGGCTCTCCCTTTGGCTGGCCGGGATGTCCTTGTCCCATCGCGCTCTAGTGACTCCTGTGGCGGGCTGGGCACGTGCACGCTGAGTCCGATCGCCAGCTGTACAGTGTTTCCTCCAACACATTGGTGCGGCTGGCTTCTGGGGTAAGCAAGCAGTGTGTTAAGAAGCAGTGCGGCTAGGCAGGGTCTTTTTTCGGAGGACACACGGCTCTCGACCTTCGCCTCTCCCGAGTCCGTACGGAAGTTGCAGCAAAATAAAATGTCAAAGAAAAAAGTAGAAAAAAACAGCGAGTGGGGTTAAGGCGTTAGTTAGCTGGAGGGGATGGATGGGGTCTCTGTAGATTATACAGTTAACAGGAGTTTCCTGTCCTGGTGTTGATGTGAGCCAAGCCTCACCTGTCGGTGACATTGTGTAGGACATTGTGCCAGGGACAATAGCAGGCATGAGGCGTCGCTCAGGTCACCTGTCAGTCCCTATGGTAGCTGGTGACCTGCCCACGCTCAGGGAGAGAGGGCCACAATCAAAGGGAGGGGCTATTCAATCAAACCAAATAGACCAAAATTACATTGTTCCTGTGCTGAAGGTATAACGACACAAGGCGAGACCCAGATGCAGACACAGGAGGCAGATGGTTTGAGCTCTGATATTTATTTTAGTTCAAGGGGTAGGCAAAAGGCAGGTTGAGGACAGGCAAGAGTTCATTAACCAGGTCAGAGTCCAAACGGTACAGGGCGGCAGGCAGGCTCGAGGTCAGAGCAGGCAGAATGGTCAGGCAGGCGGGCGTGACTAGGCGCTAGGAGAAAACCGCTGGTTGACTTGGCAAACAAGACGAACTGGCACAGACAGACAGAAAACACAGGTATAAATACACAGGGGATAATGGGGAAGATGGGCGACACCTGGAGGGGGGTGGAGACAAGCACAAGGACAGGTGAAACAGATCAGGGTGTGACAGAAGGATGCAAGTTGGGATCAGTCATGGTTGAAACAATGTTCAGTGTGAAAGAAAATTAGTATACAGTCATGTGAAAAAGTAAGTACACCCCCTGGAACGTTGTCTTTTTTTAAACATATTTGGACAGATGGATATGTAATCTTCACTTCAACACTATTGACAGATAAAGGTTACCCAATTTAACAAATTACACACAAATGCGCAATTAAAATAAACAAAAATGCCTTTCCTTATGGGGAAAAAGTTAGTACACCCCTACCTTTACCATCACATAAAATGGCTAAAATGTGAATTAGGTGTACCAAAACAAGTGCAAATGATTAGAAAACATTAGAAAGATAAGATAATTGGTCTGGTTAGGTCTTAACCATATGGGCGTGTGGTAACACATCATTCAAAGATCAAAAGACCTACCGAGGCCCTCAGAAGAAAGATTATTGATGCCCATGAGTCTGGGAGGGATTACAAATCCATTTCCAAATAATTTGAAGTACATCATTCCATTTCCAAGCAATTTGAAGTACATCATTTCACTGTTTGACGAAAATTCCAGACCACTGGCAAACTACCTAGGACAGGTCGTCCCACCAAAGTCAGCCCAAGAGCTGACCCAATGATGCTCATAGAAGTCTCTAAGAACCCCAGGGTAACATCAAGGGATCTACAGGCCTCTCTTGCCACAATCAATGTCGAATTGCATGGGTACACTGTCAGAAAGAGACTGCACAAACTTGGCCTACATGGGAGGTCAGGAAGGAAGAAGGCATTTGGAAATGGATTTGTAACCCCTCCCAGACTCATGGGCATCAGTAATCTTTCTTCTGACTTTACCCAGGTGTTGTCTGGCAAAAGTTAGTTGTGTCTTGATATAATTTTTTGAGAGCAGAGGCTTCTTCCTTCCTGACCTCCCATGTAGGCCAAGTTTGTCTCTTTCTGACAGTGTACACATGCAATTCAACATTGATTGTGGCAAGAGAGGCCTGTAGATCCCTTGATGTTACCCTGGGGTTCTTAGAGACTTCTATGAGCATATTTCGGTCAGCTCTTGGGCTGACTTTGGTGGGACGACCTGTCCTAGGTAGCTTGGAAATGGATTTGTAACCCCTCCCAGACTCATGGGCATCAATAATCTTTCTTCTGAGGGCCTTGGTAGGTATTTTGATCTTTGAATGATGTGTTACCACACACCCATATGGTTAAGACCAAACCAGACCAATTTTCTTATCTTTAAGTTTCTCTCTAATGTTTTCTAATCATTTGCACTTGTTTTGGTACCTAATTCAAATTTTAGCCATTTTATGTGATGGTAAAGGTAGGGGTGTACTAACTTTTTCCCCATAAGGAAAAGGCATTTTTGTTTATTTTATTTTCAGTTTTTTTTTTTTGTTGTGTCATTTGTTAAATTGGGTAACCTTTATCTGTCAATAGTGTTGAAGTGAAGATTACATATCCATCTGTCCAAATATGTACACCAGGGGGTGTACTTACTTTTTCACATGTGAACAAGCAGAGGTTTCAAGAGCGTTTCTAAGAGTAGGTTAACCATTGTCAAGAGTAACATTATTGTATGCCATTTAAAAACATCTCTACATTGTTTTTTTGTCAGATGCAACAAATGGTCAGCTCCGATTCCCGGTACAGCAGCCATCAGCCAATGGAAGCGCTTAGACCCAGGAGCCAATCAGGCATGGGACATCAGAGTCAGCTGACCACCATCAACCAATCACAACTCAATGCTCAGTTGGGACTGAGCGGTAACAACGTTACCCATAATTCCCCATCTCCCCCTGGGAGCAAATCGGCCACACCCTCTCCTTCTAGTTCCGTACATGAGGATGACAATGATGAATCAATAAAGGTGAGCAGAGGGATGGATACGCACATGCGCACACACACACACACACACACACACACACACACACACACACACACACACACACACACACACACACACACACACACACACACACACATACAAAGAGCACAGGGAGAGAGAGAGAGAGAGAGAACCGACACACGCAAACACATACACACGCAAAAAACAACTAACTTCTTATTATACAACCACCCACCCACACACACACACACACACACACACACACACACGCCCAAGCCCACACACACAAAAACGCGTACCACGCACGCACATACACACACATACACCTACAAGTGTGAGTCATCTGTAACCTTTGTGCCGTTGCATTTGTTTACCCTTTCCCTTGGAGAACGAAGTCACAGTGGAGAGCTGCTATCTTAATGCTTATGTGATTGCTCATACAATGGTGCCATTTTCCATGCAACACTATATGGAAATCAAACCAAAGGGTACTTTTCCCAAACACCTCTGCCATATTCCACACCCATATTTTCACGGTATGTTTTAACTGCAAATAACAATCCTTTGGAAAATGAAACTATTTCAATATTTTATGTGCCCCTCTGGAAAAATCCTCATGTTTAATTTAGTGGGGTAGAACATATAATACGGTCAACATTTCAGAAATGTGCACTGCGCTATTCAGAGGTTTGGCTATTTCTGTGTTTCTAGTATAAAGCCATTTCTAAACATATTTATAAAATTATGGATAAATGAAAGTCTTGCATAGTTGTAACTACCGGTACTACCATCTGTCCAGGTCTTTTCATACAGAAACAATTTCTATCTGTTTGAAAAAACTCTCACATTCAGGGTCATGTTCATTATCTCACATAGAAAACAAATTGTTTTAAATGCTACATTCCTATTGGACAAGATAAGGTAAATAGACCAAAATATTTATGAATGTTCTGGAAAACAGTCTACATTTGAAATAGTGCCCTGAGTTTTTCCTGATCATGGTAAAGAAAAACTCTGGGCCCTACAGTATATTGTACATAGCGTATCTAATATTAAAGTCCATTTTGATCTATTTAAACAATCAACACTCACTCTTAACTCAATCCCTCTACACACACGTTTCTCTCTCCAGAAGCACATTTAGTCTGACGATTTCTTCCTCCTCTCTTCTTCAGGCAGAGAAGCGACCGGCAACGGTCGAGACGCCCAAAAAGCCCAAGACCCCCAAGAAGAAGAAGAAGAAGGACCCTAACGAACCCTCGAAGCCAGTTTCTGCCTACGCCCTGTTCTTTAGAGACACCCAGGCAGCCATCAAGGGCTCCAACCCCAATGCTACCTTCGGAGAGGTGTCCAAGATAGTGGCCTCCATGTGGGACGGCCTTGGAGAGGAACAGAAACAGGTACGACACCTTTAGCTCAATGCATCCTCATACCTCCTCAGACCTCTTCATATACACTTCCTTGTTAGACTTAATTAGACTGGATCAGCCCCACTCTGATTCTATAGAATAGATTAGAATATACACTGAGTATACCAAACATTAGTAACACCTTCCTAACACAGCAGCGTTCATTACACAAACCAGTGGGCCTGGCACCTACTGAGGCACTTAAATATTTTGTCTTGCCCATTCACCCTCTGAATGGCACACATACACAATCCATGTCTCAATTGTCTCAAGGCTTTAAAAATCCTTCTTGAACCTGTCCCCTCCCCTTCATCTACACTGATTGAAGTGGATTTAACAAGTGGAATCAACAAGGGATCATATTTTATTTATTTGTATTTAACCTTTATTCAACAAGGGATCATAGCTTTCACCTAGATTCACCTAGTCTGTCTATGTCACGGAAAGAACAGGTGTTCTTAATGTTTTGTATACTCAGTGTATTAGATTAGAAGAAAATACAATATAACTTTGTCCTCACGAAAATGGGGAGAAAAATTGATGAAAAAAATATAAAAATCTAACCTTTTCACAGTATAAATAGCTAGTGGCTCACCCTGGTCCTGTGGCTCTGCTACTGTGAATTCGACTGTGTGTTTTGACTTACAAATGGCCTCTTGACAGAAGCAAATGGAAGAGAAAGCTTTTACATATTTATTCTAGTAAGCGCTGTGCTATTGTTCTATTACACACTCACAGAAACACATTTTCATGCAAACACACACACACACACACACACACACACACACACACACACACACACACACACACACACACACACACACACCTCCCATGGGGTGTAGAGAGAGGCAGGGTTGGGGAGTAACGGATTAAATGTAATCTGTTACATGTAAGGGATTTTTTTTTTAAACGGTAAACGTAATCCTGTAATCCGTTACCAGCAGAAAGATTGTAATCAGATTACAGATACTTTTGAAAAACTAAATGATTACTTCGAGGATTACTTTTAAATTCAGAAAATATATTTGTGGGAAAAAATATGACACTTCTCTGTTTTCTCAATGGCATTGAAATCAGCATTGAAAAAAGTTTAAGTTTGTTCCACCTGAGCGAGTCTGACCACAAATCAGAGACCACTATGATGACACACCAAATGTATGGATCGTAGGAAAAGAGCAGGAATAGGCTTTTGTAGGCTACAGTCCAAGCTATGTCTTCCAATGGTGTGACTGCTGTCGGCATCCAAAGATTATCAAACTTGAATAAATCTTGGGGGGTAAGGATGACAGCAGTGGTGTAGTCTACGGTGATACGGATATCACTTATTATTGATCTACATAGCGTATTGATGTGAATCACACTGCTGCTCTTTCTTTTGGCTATTTGCGCCTTACGGATTGTGGTTGTTGTGGATAGCTGTTCACAAATCTAAATGTGTATTTAAACCCAATAATGGTTGACTTCAAGAAGTTTAAGCTGCCTAGTGCATAACCAAGCATATGGAATAAAAGTGGAGCTTTTATTGCTCAGTCTAATTCATGCTGATAAAAAAAAATATCCATAGTTCTAATGGTGTCAGGCTCTGGCCATAGAGAAGCCTATTTTCTTCTCTATGTAGCTATGGTCAGAGTCTGACAGTGTCTCTCTTTTCTGTTTCTGCGTGGGTTTGGGTTGGATCCCTAATTAGAGGCAGCTGCACCGCATTGTCTCTAATTAGGGATCCTATATATGTTAAGTCTGTAATTCACTCTGGTGTGGGTCATTGTCGTTATATGTCGCAGTCACGGTGATAGTAAGTGTGCATTCGTTACGTCTAATCATTTCGTGGTTGTTTGGTGAACGTGACGTTTTGTGCTTCGTGTTTGCTTGTGCTCTTTAGTTCGTCCTTCGTTGTTTTGTTCATACAGAGTATCTATTCATCTCATGTACATAGTATAATAAAACAAAGATGTCGAACTATAATCCCTGCGCTGCGTCTTGGTCATTCCCACACCCACATCGTGACAGAACGACCCACCACCTGGAGACCAAGCAGTGCAGCGGGCGAGAGACGGAGAAAGCGAGTGCCCCACGGCGGTATACGGACACGGAACTCCTCGGGGGGTTTGAGACTGACTCTGAGGAGGAGGAGGAGGTAGCACCAGTGCCGTTTCCCACGTGGCCTAGGGTGGAGCCAGAGGACCGTGGAAGGTTCATGGCGCAATGGAGAGAGATGGAGAGGAAAAGGAAGGAACAGGCGTTAAAGGGGCCCAAGGGGAGCATCCCCAGTCCGGGTCCGGCCGTCTACTCTACTCCAGTACCGGAGCAGTCCGCTCCACCTGTGCGCCTCCTCAGTCCGTTACGTCCAGCGCCGGCCCGGTCCGTCGTGGCTTCGAGCACCACACCATCGGTGCGCCGCCAGAGCCCGGAGAGGCTGAAGGAGGGGGATCGCACACCACTTCGTCTGCCCACTGTTCAGGATCAGGAGAAGCCAGAGGGGTTTCATGAATACCCGGAATGGGAGCAGACGAGGTGGTGGAGAGCCTGGGTTGCGCTTCCGGTGGAGCCGCAGAAGGACCCAGTCCTACGGGAGATAGAGGAGGAGAAGGATTTCGATCGCCGACGGGCACTATTGCTGAGGCTATGGGACAGAGGGGTACCTCCAGCGAAGGTCAGCAGCCCCGAACCTCCAGCGAAGGTCCGCCGCCCAGAACCTCCAGCGAAGGTCCGCAGCCCGGAACCTCCAGCGAAGGTCCGCAGCCTGGAACCTCCAGCGAAGGTCAGCAGCCCTGAACCTCCAGCGAAGGTCAGCAACCCTGAACCTCCAGCGAAGGTCAGCAACCCTGAACCTCCAGCGAAGGTCAGCAACCCTGAACCTCCAGCGAAGGTCAGCAACCCTGAACCTCCAGCGAAGGTCAGCAACCCTGAACCTCCAGCGAAGGTCAGCAACCCTGAACCTCCAGCGAAGGTCCGCAGCCCTGAACCTCCAGCGAAGGTCCGCAGCCCTGAACCTCCAGCGAAGGTCCGCAGCCCTGAACCTCCAGCGAAGGTCCGCAGCCCGGAACCTCCAGCGAAGGTCCGCAGCCCGGAACCTCCCGTCGTCTGCTCCGCCCAAGGGCCAGAGCAGTCCGCTCCACCGGTGCCTATTCCGGGTCCAGCCGTCTGCTCCGCTCCAGTGCCAGAGCAGTCCGCCGTACCGGTGCCCAAGCCGGGTCCAGCCGTCTGCTCCGCCCCAGTGCCAGAGCAGTCCGCTGCACCGGTACCCATTCCGGGTCCAGCCGTCTGCTCCGCCTCAGTGCCAGAGCAGTCCGCTCCACCGGTACCCATTCCGGGTCCAGCCGTCTGCTCCGCCTCAGTGCCAGAGCAGTCCGCTCCACCGGTACCCATTCCGGGTCCAGCCGTCTGCTCCTCCCCAGTGCCAGAGCAGTCCGCTCCACCGGTACCCATTCCGAGTCCAGCCGTCTGCTCCGCCTCAGTGCCAGAGCAGTCCGCTCCACCGGTACCCATTCCGGGTCTAGCCGTCCGCTCCGCCCCAGTGCCAGAGCAGTCCGCTCCACCGGTGCCCATTCCGGGTCCAGCCGTCTGCTCCGCTCCAGAGCCTGAGCAGTCCGCCCCACCGGTGTCCAGTCCTGGCCCGGTTGTTTTCCCAGCTCCATGGCCGGAGCCGTCTGCCCCCCGGTGCCCAGTCCGGGCCCGGTTGTTTTCCCCGCTCCATGGCCGGAGCCGTTTACCCCACCGGGGCCCAGAAAGGGCATGGAACAAAACTGTACACTTCGCCGGAGCCAGAGCCGCCCCCGATGGACTAGTCTTCCCCCCCCCATTAACCCCCCCTTGTATTTGTGTGGGTTTTTTTTGGCGTCCGGGAGTCCGCGCCTTGGGGGGGGTACTGTCAGGCTCTGGCCATAGAGAAGCCTATTTGCTTCTCTATGTAGCTATGGTCAGAGTCTGACAGTGTCTCTCTTTTCTGTTTCTGGGTTTGGGTTGGATCCCTAATTAGAGGCAGCTGCACCGCATTGTCTCTAATTAGGGATCCTATATATGTTAAGTCTGTAATTCACTCTGGTGTGGGTCATTGTCATTATATGTCGCAGTCACGGTGATAGTAAGTGTGCATTCGTTACGTCTAATCATTTCGTGGTTGTTTGGTGAACGTGACGTTTTGTGCTTCGTGTTTGCTTGTGCTCTTTAGTTCGTCCTTCGTTGTTTTGTTCATACAGAGTATCTATTCATCTCATGTACATAGTATAATAAAACAAAGATGTCAAACTATAATCCCTGCGCTGCGTCTTGGTCATTCCCACACCCACATCGTGACAGAACGACCCTAACCCACATCGTGACAAATGGACACATGCACAAACTTGCACACTTTTGATAGACTTAAAGGGGCAATCTGTAGTTGTACATTATAATGTATATACAGTACCAGTCAAAAGTTTAGACACCTACTCATTCAAGGGTTTTTCTTTATTTGTACTATTTTCTACATTGTAGAATAATAGTGAAGACATCAAAACTATGAAATAACACATAAGGAATCATGTAGTAACCAAAAAAGATTTTAGTAAACAAATAGATTTTAGATTCTTCAAAGTAGCCACCGTTTGCCTTGATGACAGCTTTGCACACTCTTGGCAAAGTCTGCCATTCCATGAGCGCAGCATTTATTTTTCAACTCGGATCAATGAGCCCAATCAGTCCTCCATGACAACAAAATCATAAACAACAGAGTAAGGCTGGCTATTAAGAACTTAGTTTTGGGGTCATGCTCAGGTAAAACAATTTAGCTAATCTATACTTCCATATTTCCAAGTCATATTCTTGAAGATCAAGGGATATAACATTTATTGGAATGACTGGAATTCTGATAGACTTTGGTTTTTAATGTAAAGATATAATTTAATCATACTATTATATGTAGTAGAAAGCAATGGGTTAGAAGAATCCTACATAACCAACCCAAAGTAAAATTAAACATCCAGCTATGTAAACTTTAACATTGATTTATCCTGCAATAGATGTTGTTCAATTGGTAACATACGTTTAATGCCTCTTAAGGGGAAAGTAATCTAAAAGTAACGGAATGTAATCAGATTACGTTACTGATTTTGGGTAATCCAAAAGTTACGTTACTTCTTACAATTTTGGACAGGTAACTTGTAACTGTAACGGATTACATTTAGAAAGTAACCTACCCAACCCTGCAGAGAGCAACATAGCAGTGGAGAGGGATGTCTCTCTGAGAACAGGACTCTCTTCCTGGAGAGAGAACAGCAACAGCTCGGAGGACACCCAGACAGACAGACAGACAGACACCTAGACACCCAGACAGACAGACAGACAGACAGACACCTAGATACAGACACCTAGATACAGACAGACAGACAGACAGACAGACAGACAGACAGACAGACAGACAGACAGACAGACAGACAGACAGACAGACAGACAGACAGACAGACAGACAGACACTCTAGTTTATAAATTGAAAAACCTTTGAGTATTATTTAGGTGCCCCCAACTACAGCTGTGATGCTTCATAGTAGCTTCATAGGACATAAACACTAACCCTGGTAGATGGGTTTCTTTCTAGGAATGAAGTAGTTTGGTAACTGAAGTACCATTCTGTCTTTTATAGGTGTACAAAAAGAAGACAGAGACTGCCAAGAAGGAATACTTGAAGCAGCTGGCAGCATACAGAGCAAGCCTTGTCTCACAGGTAGGTACCAGTACCAGACATAACCTGGAAGCTGCAGTACTTCTGTATTGAGAAATAAGTATTCATAAGGGCTGTGGTCAGTTGACTCTCTATGACTCTGATAAGGTAACGCTGTTGTGCTCTTTCTCTCCCTCTTCCATCTCTCACTTTCCCATCTGTCTTTCCTACTTCTCCCTTCTTTCTTTCTGTCCTCTCCCCCCCCCCCCCCCCCCTCCCTCCCTCCCTCCAGAGTTACAATGAGCCAGGTGAGGTCAAAGTGTCCCAGGCCACCTCCATGCTGGGGCCCAAGCCTCCTGTGTTCCCTGGATCAGGCCAGCAGCACCCCCAGCAGCACCCCCACCCCCATCACTCCCACCCCAGCCTCTACATGAGCCACCCCTACCACCACCAGAGCCACCACCCCCATCCCCACCACCAGCAACAACAGTCCCAGCAGCACCAGGCTGGCCTCAGCCCCCACCTGTCCCCCCTCCAGGGTCTCGCCCGGGGGGTGGCTCCCCGGCCCAGTGGACCCCATTCAGGTGGAGTGTCTCTGGGCAGCATGGCGGCGGTGTCCCCACCTCCCTTCCAGATCAGCCCGCCGCTCCACTCCCACTCCCACCTAGGAATGCACCACCAGCAACAGCTCGGAGGACACCCACTGTCTCTGCACTCACCCTCAATGGGACAAGTGAGTTGAACAGACAAACACACACCTGCCCATGTCATATGCACAGGTATAGACTTTACAGTGAAATGCTTATTTACGAGCCCTTAAACAACAATGCGGTTTTAAGAAAAATAAGAGTTAATATACGAAGCTATATGTACACATGGGGTACCGGCACTGAGTCAATGTGTGGGGGTACAGGTTAGTCGAGGTAATATGTACATGTAGGTAGGGGTAAAGTGACTGCATAGATAAAAAAAACAGCGAGTAGAGCAGCGTAAAAAACATAGGTGGGTTGATGCAAATAGTCCAGGTAGCCATTTGATTAGCTGTTCAGCAGTCTTATGGCTTGGGGGGGTAGAAGCTGTTAAGGAGCCTTCTGGACCTAGACTTGGCGCTCCGGTACCACTTGCCGTGTGGTAGCAGAGAGAACAGTCTATGACTAGGGTGGCTGGAGTCTTTGGCCATTTTTAGGGCCTTCCTCTGACACCGCCTGGTATAGAGGTCCTAGGATGGCAGGAAGCTTGGCTCCAGGGATGTACTTGGCCGTACGCACTACCCTCTGTAGTGCCTTGCGGTCGGATGCTCTCAATTTTGCAGCTGTAGAACTTTTTGAGGATCTGAGGACCCATGCCAAATCTTTTCAGTTTCCTGAGGGGGAATAGGCGTTGTCATGCCCTCTTCAAGACTGTCTAGGTGTGTTTGGTCCATGATAGTTTGTTGGTGATGTGGACACCAAGGAACTTGAAGCTCTCGACCTGCTCCACTACAGCCCCGTCGATGAGAATGGGGGCGTGTTCGGCCCTCCTTTTCCTGAATGCCACGATCATCTTCTTTGTCACGTTGAGGGAGAGGTTGTTGTCCTGTTACCATACTACCAGCTCTCTGACCTCCTCCATATAGGCTATCTTATTGTTGTCGGTGATCAGGCCTGTTGTGTCGTCTGCAAACTTAATGATGTTGTTGGAGTCGTGCTTGGCCATGCAGTCGCCGGTGAACAGGGAGTACAGGAGACGACCAAGCACGCACCCCTGAGGGGCCCCCGTGTTGAGGATCAGCGTGGCAGATTTGTTGCCTACCCTTACCACCTGGGGGCGGCCCATCAGCAAGTCCAGGATGCAGTTGCAGAGGGAGGTGTTTAGTCCCAGGGTCCTTAGCTTAGTGATGAGCTTTGAGGGCACTATGGTGTTGAACGCTGAGCTGTAGCCAATGAACAGCATTGTGGCCCAGGTGATTTCAACACACATGCAAAACACACACTCAGGTGCACACACACACTGTACATATTCTGCATATTGTGGTTATACACTCAGACAGGGTCACCTAGAATGTACAGTTACACACACTTTACACATGCTGTACATGCATACATGATGCAAGCACATGACATGGAGAGTGTGAGGGGTGTGTGAATATATGATGTATGTTTGTAATATACCTGTGGTTCTCAACTGCAACCATCTGCATGCACAGTGCATTCTTCCAACACATGTCCAGTGCACTCTTCCATCACACGTACAGCTGATTCTCAAGATTTTGCACACTAATGAGATGCTATTGAGCCCACACTACTACACTGTCTGAGCCAAATACTACATGCATTCTGGTAAGTTTTGATTACAATACTGGGTGGGGTGAATATATTTTATATGATATACATGATGTTTTGTTCACTAGTAAATAGTAGCCTACAGCAAAGTGTGTTTAAATCATTTCTAACTTGTTAACAATTTCTGCTAGTTAGTTTTTGCTACCATGTGGGTTATAGCTTGCTTGAGCCTGCTAACTGAGAAGTGTTAATTCACCTGTTTCCATACATGTTATATTTTAAAACATTTATCTTACAAAGGAGTTGTTTCATCTAACTGCTTAACTATTTATCTGTACATGGAATTGTATTTATTTATTTTGTACTCATTTCTTTCTAATCTTTACAGGAAAATGCCACAGGCACTATCTGATGTGTGGAGACATTTCACTGCAGCTAATGTAGAAGGAAAAGCTGTGTACATTTACAAAGGCCGTGCCAAATCATATGTGAAGAATGCAACAAAGATGCAGAATCATCTGGCCAAGTGCTTAAAGTTCCCTCAGCGCTCACAACAAGCAACCTCTGACAAAGGTCCCTCTACTTCTATTTGAGGTGAAAATGATGAATCAGATACCTTATCAATAGCAACAGTTAATGGTCCTCCTGGAATCAGAAGTTTTTTTTACTCAATGGAGGAACGTAGTCAGAGAAATGCTGATGAATGTCTTGCTCGAGCTGTGTATGCAACTGGTTCACCTCTGATGCGCACAGGCAATGTGTATTGGAAGAGATTTCTGAATGTTTTTGGCCCAGCATACACCCTTCCAACCAGACATGCTTTATCTACTAATTTTCTGAATGCAGAGTTCAACAGAGTTCAAGTGAAGGTCAAGCAAATCATAGAGAAAGCAGACTGTATTGCAATCATCTCTGATGGGTGGTCGAATGTTTGTGGGCAAGGAATAATTAACTACATCTCCACCCCTCAACCAGTATTCTTCTTTGAGCACAGACAAGGGACAACAGGCAGTCATCAATGACCTTGGACCACAGAAGGTATTTGCACTGGTGACAGACAATGCTGTGAACATGAAGGCTGCTTGGTCTAAAGTGGAGGAGTCCTACCCTCACATCACACCCATTGGCTGTGCTGCTCATGCATTGAATCTGCTCCTCAAGGGCATCATGACACTGAAAACAATGGATACACTCTACAAGAGAGCCAAGGAAATGGTTAGGTATGTGAAGGGTCATCAAGTTATAGCAGCAATCTACCTCACCAAGCAAAGTGAGAAGAATAAGACCCTCACATTGAAGCTACCCAGCAACACCCGTTGGGGTGGTGTTGTCATCATGTTTGACAGTCTCCTGGAGGGGAAGGATTCTCTCCAAGAAATGGCCATATCACAGTCTGCCGATATGGACAGCCCCATCAAGAGGATCCTCCTGGATTATGTATTTTGGGAGAGAGTGGTAAGCAGTCTGAAACTCCTGAAACCTATAGCAGTAGCCATTGCACGGATTGAGGGAGACAATGCCATCTTGTCTGATGTTCAGACTCTGCTTGCAGATGTAAGAGAAAAAATCCTTACTGCCCTGCCCACTTCACTGTTGCTCCAAGCAGAGGAAACTGCAGTTCTGAAATACATCAAAAAGCGTGAAGACTTTTGCCTGAAGCCCATACACACCGCAGCGTACATGTTGGACCCCAAGTATGCTGGCAAGAGCATCCTGTCTGGCGCAGAGATCAACAAGGCCTATGGTGTCATCACTACCGTGTCTCGCCACCTTTGCCTGGATAAGGGGAAGGTTCTTGGCAGTCTGGAGAAGTACACTTCCAAGCAAGGGCTTTGGGATGGAGATGCAATATGACAGTCGTGCCAACATATCTCATCAGCCACCTTGTGGAAGAGACTTTGTGGAGCTGTTGCCTCCATCATCCTCCAAATCCCACCAACATCAGCCACCTCAGATCACAACTGGTCCTGGTTTGGGAACACACACACCAAAGCACGCAACTGGCTGACCAATACAAGGGTTGATAAATTGGTGGTCATCCGGGCAAATTTGAGGCTTTTTGAGCCTGACAATGAGCCATCCTCAACAAGGTTGGAAAGTGACAGTAAAGATGAAGCCTCAGAGTCTGATGTTCAAGAGGTGGACATTGAGGAGGTCCAGGGAGAAGACATGGAAGCCTGAGAGGAAGACAACCAAAGCTTTAGTTTCTAGAATATCATTTTACAGATGTATGTTGAAAACGTTTTTGGGAGATGCGATGGATCATTGGGGATCTTTCAATATTCCATTTATTTTGATGTTCAGTGAAATCATCCCATGTGAAGAGTCAACTCATTAAATTAAAGTTCAATTCGTAACTAAATTGTGTTTTTTTTTATTTCTATTGGAAGGATTTATTCATTTGCAATTATGTCTACTTATGATAAGGTAAAAGGTTTATGTTTCGGTCTCCATATGATATGGTAAATATATCCAATGCAAAAAAAAAAAAACATCTACATTTAAATGGTATTAATATTCACTTGCATATATTTCCGTTAATTCCCGTTAATTCCCACGAAAAGTTTCCACCTCTGAATATTCCCCAAAATGTGCATCCCTAACTGATTAAATGTACCAATTATATGACAAGGGAACAACAGTCTCACCTTTTTCATTTTCATTAATTCCTTTTTGCCTGTATTCTTGATGAAGAATGTTAAGCTAACTGGTTTGAGACCACAACGCTACATAGCGCTGCTAATACCTCCTTATTGATAATACTGTGATTTAAGAAAAATTATTATTAAAACATACAGCGGGTGAAATAAGTATTGAACACGTCACCATTTTTCTCAGTAAATATATTTCCAAAAGAGCTATTGACATGAAAGTTTCACCAGATGTTGGTAACAACCCAAGTAATCCATACATACAAAGAAACCAAAACAAATAAGTTCAGAAATTAAGCTATGTGTAATAATGTGAAATGACACAGGGAAAAAGTATTGAACACATGAAGAAAGGGAGATTCAAAAAGGCATGGAAAGCCAAGACAACAGCTGAAAACTATCAGTAATTAAAAAGCAATCCAGCCCCCTGTCAATGCAAATTATTATCAGCTGGTTCAGTCCCAACTGATGGCCTACAAAAAGGTCTCATTGCCAAGGTGTCACACAAGACACATCTCATGATGAGTAAAAGCAAAGAGCTGTCTCAAGACATTCGCAACCTAATTGTTGCAAAACATAATGATGGCATTGGTTATAGGCGCATTTCTAAGCTTCTGAATGTTCCAGTGAGCACTGTTGGGGCCATAAGACGGAAGTGGAAAGACAATCATTTCACCATAAATTTGCCTATTAGGTTGCGAATGTCTTGAGACAGCTCTTTGCTTTTGGTGAAAATGTCATGTCAATAGCACCCTTGGAAATATATTTACTGAGAAAAATGGTGACGTGTTCAATACTTATTTCACCCGCTGTATAGGTTCATTATAATTTCTACACACTTTCTACATGGCGTTAGTCGTTTAAGTTAAGACTGGAGTATTCATTTGTAAAAAGTTGTACCTTTTATTTAACTAGGCAAGTTAAATATTTACAATGACGGCATACACCGGCCGAACTCGGACTGTATCTGCCAGCCTAATACTGTACATTCACATTACACACACACACACTCTCGATCTCTCTCTTTACTTTTCTCTCAAAAACACAACTCCCCTACATATACACACATACACACACAGACAAACAGACACCCCACACACATGCACACATAGCTACACACATACACACACACAATCCCCCATTTTCCATTTTCTCCCAGTAATAAACAAATGCATTAGGCTGAGGATGTTATATAAGGGCGCCAACAGCAGCACATTGAGATTGATGAATGCATCAGTGGTGGAGACAAAACGCCAGGCAGGCAGGGCTATCTGATGAAGCCAGTCTAGCAGACAGGACAGGACACATACACAGGAAATGAGATGAGTTCTCTGTAAGGGCTAGTCAACAACGCAGATTGGAAAAAGGGAAGTGGATCTCTCTCTCTCTCTCTATCTCTCTCTCTCTCTCTCTCTGGACCTTAGAGTTATATATAGAATACATACAATAATGTACACTGTACCTCAGAATTGTCTTTAAAAATCAACTGACCCGTTCAGAGGTTACATCACCCATCTGTTTCTATGCACAAAACCACAAAACTTTGCTGCCTAACTAATGCAACAGACAAATTGTGCATTGTCCTGGGAAAAATAAACAAATAATCAAAAAAATCAACAACAACAGAAGAGATGTCCAAGAGTGAGCACTGTGTAATATTAGATGTTACTACAGGATCAGCCTTACTCCCTGAACAATCTAACATTACCCAATGTCTATTCCCTTTAGTGTACTACTTTTGGCCAGAGCTCCATAGGGTGGTGTCATTTGAGAGGGACATTAGTTTGATAAGAGGACTGGGTTATCAGGTATCAATGGGATTAGGTCGTTATGGAAACAGGTATCCAGGGGAACAGGTGACATACCTCTTCAGTGAGAGAGAACACTCACCTCCTGATCTCCTGAGCGTGGTACTTAGAATAAATAGCAAAACAAGGGTTTGTGGAAGATTCTAGGTAAAGGCGTTGGGGTGAGTGATCGTTTTCTAGGCCACTCACTTCCTAGACGAGTTATATCAATATGGAGGCTACTCAACCTATAGAAGTTAGACTGTGTTCTACCACTCTCACCTGTCCAATGTGTTCAGATGACTTAACCTTCTTAGAAGATATAATATAAAGGAAAGGTAGCATGTTGATACTGTACACATAAAAAGGTGCTATCTAGAACCTAAAAGTGTTCTTTGGCTGTCCCCATAGGAGAACCCTTTGAAGAACCAAGGATTCTACATGGAACCCAAAAAGGTTCTACCTGGAACCAAAAATGGTTCTACCTGGTACCAAAAATGGTCCTACCTGGAACCAAAAAGGGTTCTACCTGGAACCAAAAAGGGTTCACCTATGGGGCAGCTGAAGGACCCTTTTGGAACCCTTTTTTCTAAGAGTATAGCTTTGAGATTGTAGACTTGAGGTACAGTATTCACTAAGCATGTGGGAATCGTTGTTTTTTTAAGAGAAGGAACTGCCATTTATCTCTTCTCAGCAGGCAAATGAACTGTTGCTGATCGAGAAAAAAAAATTGAGGGGGAGGAGGGTGTAGAAGGGTGCCTCAGTCTTCATACAGATTATAATATGAATTTGTCTGAAGTCCAATTTTAGATGAGCTGCTTGTATGGGGCTGCCTGTATGGCGGTGTCAGTCCATGGAGAAAAGGGGGTAAGAATGGTTAAACAGAGGTTTGGGTTTGGTTGCCACTAAGCCCCCAGCGCTCAGATCCCTCTTTTATTGGGGACTTTTAAATCCCGCGGGGAGTAATAATCCTCCCTCGCTCAATTTTGCATATTTTGTTAGGGAGAGAGCACAAACAAAAAAAAAACGCCACAGCTGAAACTTTTCCCCTTAGTTAAGAGAGTAGGGAAAGGGGGGAAGATGGGGGGAGGAGAGAAGGGGGGGATGGGCAAGAGAGAGAGAGAGAGAGATACAAAAGGGGCAGATGGGGCCTTTGTGATGGAGTGAAGGAGAAGAATTTGTGGAACAATGCCTGAATAGGTGAGAGTCGGAGGAGGGGGAAAGAGAACTCAGCCACCTGCTGTCCCCTCTCTTTCAGAGCAGAGCTCACAGCGTAGCGCCCAGATTAACTTCCCTTTCATACGTAGTCTCTCTCTCTCTCTCTCTCTCTCTCTCTCTCTCTCTCTCTCTCTCTCTCTCTCTCTCTGTGTCTTTCTCTCTCTCTCTCTCTGTGTCTTTCTCTCCCCCTCTCCTCTATCTGTCCCACTCCTTCCTCAAAAAAAGAGAAACACTTCAAGAAACCCCAACATTAAAATGTCTACTCCCCTAATTAAAATAACTACTCCTTCTTTACTCCCCATCTTCCGTCTCTCCCGCTTTCCCAGCTAGTTAGGGTCCACCACCTCAGAGTACACTCAGGTCTAAAGGGAAGCTCAGTCCAATAACCAACTCCAACAATGACGATGCGCTCATGAGTCATCGTGTCTTGACCAATGTCTATCACAGCTCATTTGAATAGTGTCGTACTATAACTTAACATGGGTGGTCATTATTTGATTCATTGATTCTTATATATCTCTGTACAGTACTGCTATAAAGAAGTCTACAAATACTTTCCCATCCACAGGCAGGTTTTTTTTTGTCAGAGACATCAGTGTCATGGGAATTGTGTACTGTGTACTTGGACTCCATAACCACCTGTGAGATTCTAACCATCTGTATGTAAATGCAAGGCACTCATCCTATTTTGAAAGATTAGTCTCCAAGTCTGGCTTATGATTATGTGCCCATATGCACATGTTACACTGATGCACTTTGGCATTGATATACTCAGACAAAGTTTTGACTCTTAGGTCTTCATCATGACTGACATTCAAAAGAATGCGTCTCCTGGTGCCTCTTCTGCCATTTATTCTAAATAGACTGATTTGTAATTCATCCATGACCAAGTTGGCTGCCATTATCAACACATTCTAAAGTCTTACTTAGGCCACTGGTCTGAACAGCTCATTCCAAAATCATGGGCATTAATATGGAGTTAGTCCCACCTTTTCTACTATAACAGCCTCCACTCTTCTGGGAAGGCTTTCCACTAGATGTTGGAACATTGCTGAGGGGACAATTCATCCCAATGGTGTTCGATGGAGTTGAGGTCAGGGTTCTGCGCAGACCAGTCAGGTTCTTCCACACCGATTTCGACAAACCATTTCTGAATGGACCTCGCTTTTTGCATGGGGGCATTGTCATGCTGAAACAGGAAAGGGCCTTCCCCAAACTGTTGCCACAAAGTTGGAAGCACAGAATCGTCTAGAATATCATTGTATGCTGTAGCATTAAGATTTCCCTTTATTGGAATTAAGGGGCCTATCCAGAACCATGATAAACAGCCTCAGACCATTATTCCTCCTCCACCAAACTTTACAGTTGGAACTATGCATTGGGGCAGGTAGTGTTTGCCTGGCCGTTTGCCTGGCATCCGCCAAACCCCGATTCGTCCGTCGGACTGCCAGATGGTGAAGCGTAATTCATCACTCCAGAGAACGCGTTTCCACTGCTCCAGAGTCCAATGGCGGCGAGCTTTATACCACTCTAGCCAACGCTTGGCATTGCGCATGGTGATCTTAGGCTTGATTGTGCGGCTGCTCTGCCATGGAAACCCATTTCATGAATCTCCGGACGACCAGTTATTGTGCTAACGTTGCTTCCAGAGGCAGTTTGGAACTCGGTAGTGAGTGTTGCAACCGAGAACAGACAATTTTTACACGCTTTGCGCTTCAGCACTCGGAGGTCCCGTTCTGTGAGCTTTTGTGGTGAGCCGTTGTTGCTCCTAGACATTTTCACTTCACAATAACATCACTTACAGTTGACCGGGGCAGCTGTAGCAGGGCAGAAATTTAACAAACTGACTCGTTGGAAAGATGGCATCCTATGACGGTACCACGTTGAAAGTCACTGAGCTCTTCATTCTACTGCCAATGTTTGTCTATGGAGATTGCATAGCTGTGTGTTAAATGTTATACACCTGTCAGCAACGGGTGTGGCTGAAATAGCCGAATCCACTCATTTGAAGGGGTGTCCACATACTAGTGTATCTCTATGAGTAGATTAACACGGATAACACTTGAAAACATGGAATCTAATGGTAGACTTTTCTTTTTACTTTTTGTTTTCCAGGGATTCCCTCTCCAGTCTGATTTCCAGAACATGCTTAACTCGTCCGGTGGGCAGGGACTGTCCCCATCCATGGACTACAGACAGGTGTGTCGGAATGGGCCCAGCCAGCACCTCGACTGGACCAGCGAATACTGTGGCAATGGGTAGAAATACTAATCCTTATTATAGTATGACAAAACAAAATGGAGAAACATAGCAGATATGGGAGTATGAAAGGAGTTCATACTTAATATGACATTTAGGGACGGTTTCCCAGAAATAGATGAAGCCCAGTTATGGACTAAGAAGTACTTTGAATTTAGATTCTCCATTGAGCAAGCTTTGTATTCCAGGTGTAGGCTTAATCCTTGACCGGGAAACTAGCCCTTTATGTATTGGTTAAACATCTGTTAATTAGAACAGGTGATTGTGTTTCACTCTTCCAGTCTGAACCCAAGTTGCAATCAATCAAATTGTATTTTAAATGTGTTTTATAACACAAATGTAAGTCTCAACAAATGTTAAGAAACATTGATTGATTATTATTGATTGATTATTATTAATTATTATTTGTCATGGTTCCTCTCTGTTATCTTCCTTCAGAGCTCTTCAGAGAGACAAGCCTCTGTTCCTGACCTGATCTGACCTCTAACCTCTACACAACTCCACTCAACCACCCCTGGACGGGATCGCAACCAGACCCGGTCCACATTCAGTCCCACTCTGCATTCACTGAACCAAGGCATGATTGTCCTCTCCCCCAGTAGAAACTCCTTGACCACCACCCCCGACTCTGGCCAAACCATCTGACCGTCACTCAAAAACAAGAAAGACATAAGCACATATTGCAAAACATTCATATTTTGATATTTCTGGTTCTTTATGATCTACCTTGAAAATAATCATACTGATGTCATGAGTGGGTTTCAGATATTTTTGTATCACACACCCTCCCCTGATATTAGATACAAATGTTAAGTTTAAAGTTCTGGACTTTTTATTGTTGGATGGCCATAAAGGCACATCAAAGAGGTGTTCAAAGAGGTGAACGAATAGGCAGCACTGTCCTATCTACTGATGTGTCATTGGATCGTTACTGATATAGCTTTGGATTGTGTTTTGAGGAAGACAAGCTGATGACCATTGTTCAAATCCCAGAAGTTAATTTAGCACTTAGGGGCTTTTGGAGCTTTTTTTCCACACATAGCAAGATGTAAACCAAAACCCCAAACTAACTTCTCCTCTGTCTCTGTCTCTCTCTCTCTCTCTCTCTCTCTCTCTCTCTGTCTCTCTCTCTCTCTCTCTCTCTCTCTGTCTCTCTCTCTGTCTCTCTCTCTCTCTCTCTGTCTCTCTCTCTGTCTCTCTCTCTCTGTCTCTGTCTCTCTCTCTGTCTCTCTCTCTCTCTGTCTCTGTCTCTCTCTCTGTCTTTCTCTCTCTGTCTCTCTCTCTGTCTTTCTCTCTCTCTCTGTCTCTCTGTGCTACTGGACTGCCTTAGAGACTGTTGTGTGTCTTTGAGCAGAGTTGTGTTGCTCTTTCTAAACTGATGATGGTGATGTTCATAGGATCCTCTGTGGACTATGTCTCGGCTGGTTAGTATAGCCATCACCTGACTTACTCTTACTCCTAGAGTATAAAAACTTTTTTTTCCAAGTGCAGTTTGATTGTGAATTGGATCACAACGGTTTTAATTTAACTATCAACGAAGAAGGGAAATTGATTAAACAGCTTTTATAGCTGTTTGGATTTTATTGGGCGTAAAAATTGTCAGTGTAATGATATTTGTAAGATAAAACTGGGTAAATCAGTTGTTTTCATCCTCTGAAATAATGTTGTAAACTTTGGCTGCCCTTTACCTGGGAAACATCATAAAATATGAGTTTTGTGAAAGTAGACAAATAAAAAGTTTTTTTTTTGTACAAGGACAAAATCCTTTTATGGTACAACTTCTGGGCATATTGATTACGTGGATTGTCATCCAACTCTTGTATCTGAGGTTGTTTTTCTTTATCAGCAGAAAGCGTCTGATAATGAGAGAATGAGATTGGTAGAGTGGCTATATATAACCCTGACATCTGGCTTGTCATCGCTCTTCTGATCACTCCATCCTCTTCATCAAGTCTGTTTATCATGCTGCGCCTATTTATGAAACAATAAGTGTAGGTGTTTTTTTTTTTAAGCCCTTATGTTTAATAGCGTTGATGATGACTGTCTTCTCTGTTCCATTTGGGTTTCTTTTGGCAGAAAAACGTCTCCAGGCAACAACAATGTGAAGAATTGTATTCTTATTTTAGTTTCTAATGTGTTTGAAAGAAATAAAGTCAAACCTGCATTTTTGTGCAGTAATCACTCACTTTTGGATTCCCTGTGTTTTTATTTCAACCTAAAGTGCCTGAGGGATTGGGAGAACTGAGTCCTAATTGTGCAAATCCTTGTCTCAGAGTTTCAGCTTGATCGTGAAGATTAAAATACTTATATGAAGATGTTTTGTTTTGTTACTGTAAACCAGTAGTTATGGTGATTTAGTTTGCACCAAAGTGACAGACGACAATACAGACAAAAGCTAATGAAAATGAAACGGTGTGCAGGTGTGGTTGGAAGCCCAAAGGTGATATGAAAACCACACCACAAAAAACTATATACAATACATAAGTATTACAAGCTCTGAATTTCAGGGAAGAAAAATATTCAGTCTTCTACTGTGTTATGTTCTGTACAGTTCAAGACTATGTACAAACTGGTGTCCTTCTAGTTGGTCATGAATATAATATTGGCTAATATTATGATTACCGGTAGTACGCTTTTGGATCATTATCAAAATGGGCCTAGAGATTGTGATTTGCTATTTAGAAAAAAGGGAAAACTATTACAATAGTGTTAAATAATATGTATGATCTATCTATCTATCTATCTATCTATCTATCTATCTATCTATCTATCTATCTATCTATCTATCTATCTATCTATCTATCAGTATCATGTTTGTTTAAGCAGAGAACAATAGTGTGTGTTGTTGGTGGGAGGATGGCTTGTGTTCATCGTGATTCCATTCCATCTATCTATCTTTAACAAGTTACTCTGAACAACAATTTCATCTTTACATCTGATCAATGCCTATGAATGAATATACTATGCCCTAGGCATGTACCCGATAGGCTAGGAGTTGCCAACCCTCCTCATGAAGAGCTACTGCGTAAGCAGGCTTTTGTTCCAACCCTACTTTAACATACCTGATTAAGCTGATGAAACACCTGGTGAGCAGCTTATTAGTAGAATCATGTGTGTATTCAGCAGGGCTGGAGGGAAGGTCTGCAAACCCTGTAGTTCTCCAGGAGGAGGGTTGGCCAACCCTGCCACAGACTGGCCTGAACACTGCATGAGGAAGACGTCAGTATTGATGCACTGCCCCCTGGTGGCCAAAAGATATAGCAACATGTAAAACAGTTGAATTAGCAATGAATACATGACCAGAAGGGGGAGCTAGAGCTAATGATATAGTACAGGGGTACTCAACTCTTACCCTACAACAGGGCTGTCCAACCCTGTTCCTGGAGAGCTACCCTCCTGTAGGTTTTCACTCCAACCCCAGTTGTAACAAACCTGATTCAGCTTTTCAAGCAGCTAATTATTAGAATGAGGTGCGCTAGATGAACAAATTCAGTTAAGAATAAATTCTTATTTACAATGACAGCCTAGGCATTCTCTCAACCAGCTTCACCTGGAATGCTTTTCCATCAGTCTTGAAGGCGTTCCCACATATGCTGGGCACTTGTTGGCTGCTTTTCCTTCACTGTGGTCTGACTCATCCCAAACCACCTAAATTTGGTTGAGGTTGGAACCAAAAATCTCAAATTTGGACTCCAGACCAAAGGACAAATTTTCACCGATCTAATGTCCATTGCTCGTGTTTCTTGGCCCAAGCAAGTGTCTTCTTCTTATTGGTGTCCTTTAGTAGTGGTTTCTTTGCAGCTATATGACCACGAAGGCCTGATTCACACAGTCTCCTCTGAACAGATGATGTTGAGATGTGACTGTTACTTGAATTCTGTGATGCATTTATTTGGGCTTAAATCTGAGGCTTGTAACTCTAATGAACTTATCCGCTGCAGCAGAGGTATTTCTGTGTCTTCCATTCCTGTGGTAGTCCTCATGAAGCTGGTTGAGAGAATGCCAAGCGTGTGCAAAGCTGTCAACAAGGCAAAGGGTGGATACTTTGAATAATCTTTTTTTAACACTTTTTTGGTCACTACATGATTCCATATGTGTTATGTCATAGTTTTGATGTCTTCACTTTTATTCTAAAATGTAAAAATTTTTGCAAATAAAGAAAAACCTTTGAATTAGTAATATTCCCAGTGTACATGTCGGTGGGTCGTGGTACTGGTCGGGGTGAGACTGGCCTGATCTTGGAAACGGGAGACTTGGGCCCCACCATGGAGGCCATGGGACACTCTGACCACATCTGGATGGTGTAACTCCAGAGGGAGGAGAGGAGAGGAGAGGAGAGGAGAGGAGAGGAGAGGAGAGGAGAGGAGAGGAGAGGAGAGGAGAGGAGAGGAGAGGAGAGGAGAGGAGAGGAGAGGAGAGGAGAGGAGAGGAGAGGAGAGGAGAGGAGAGGAGAGGAGAGGAGAGGAGAGGAGAGGAGAGAATAATGTATAGAGTAAATATAGCTATATTGTAATTTTCCAACATGGGTAATATATTTTACTTTATTAATTATTCAATGGAATTAACACAAAAAAAATAACAAAAAAGTAATTTTTGGCACCCGTTTTCAATATTTTGTGCACCCACCCCTTTCAAGGATAATGGCACTGAGCCTTTTTCTATCATGTTTAATGAGATAGGAGAACAGTCTCATATTGGAGAACATTGGGAGACCATTCTTCCACACAACATCTTTCCAGATCCTTAATATCCTTTGGTCTGCACTTATGGACTGCCCTCTTCAATTCAAACCACAGGTTTTCAATGAGGTTCAAGTCCGGAGACTGAGAAGGCCATTCCAAATTATAGATTTGATAGTCAATTAACCATTTCTTGTAGATTTCAATGTGTGCTTGCTGGAAGATCCACTTGCGTTTCAGCCTCCTCCAGGCAGAGGCAACCAGGTCTTTGGCTAAAATGTCCTGGTAGTTGGAAGAGTCCTTGATACTGTTGAATTTAACAAGGGCCCCAGGACCAGAGGAAGCAAAACAGCCCTATAAAAAATATAGATCCACCACCGTATCTTACAGTAGGTATGAGGTTCTTTTCTGCATATACATCCTTCTTTCGGCACCAAACCCACTGCTGGTGTGTGGCCAAAGAGCTCTATTTTCATCTCATCTGACCATAGCACCTGGTGCCAATGCCTTTTAGCAAACTCCAGGCATTTCAGTTGTTGGTTGCTCTCAATACAGGCTTTTTTCTGGCAACCCTTCCAAAGAGTTTATTGGCAGGAAGGTGGAGTCTTATTGTAGATTTGGAGACCTGGGGTCTGATTCCGTTTTAGGAAATTACACCTTTCTTGCTCACGCTTTTCCTACGCACTTCTCAGAAGTTGGTATTCAGACTTACCTTAGGAAGTTGCGTAGCGGTCTTTGCAGTCGTGGTTCCCTTGCATGTGCTGAATAAATGTAATTAAACTGCTGAAAACCCTTCCACTTGCCAACTGATTTTCTCATAGAGTTTTCATTCCATAAGGTTTTCAGTACATTTATCTTAAGCTATGCCTTTAAATATGGTGTACCTTTAATTAGAATTTTGTCGATGGACCTGGCTGTGTGGTGACAGGACAACAACTTCTCCCTCAACGTGAACAAGACTAAGGAAATGATCGTGGACAAAAATTGTTTGGAGAGCCTTTACACACAAAATATGTTGATGAATAAAGAATACAGTTGTTTGATTAATCCTGAAAGTTCATGCTGGAAAAAAGGTATACAATGGGATTGAACAATAAGAAAGGAAAATGGAAGGAAAGAAAGGTAAATGGAATGGAATGATGCAAAATGTAAGCTACAAATGGTAGAAAACTAGCAGTAAAGTGACAGTTAAAAATGTATGTGGGTATTGCTGAAGTTGGCTCCCAATAGTGGTTAATATTTAACATGATATAAATTGTAAGATAAAACGGAGAAAAGCCTGGGCATAGGCTATAATTAAAACATTCGAAAACGCATACATCAACTTGGCAGGTTCAGCTCTACAGAAGCCTATAGCTTGGGTGTCCAAATTTCATCCAAGCAAATTATGAGGACACAATTAATATTCTGAATAACGGCACAGCTATTTATAGCCTATTTCACTGTGGAAAAGGGGTGGCAATACATGTCATGTTGATAAGGAAAAATAATCTAAAACAATTGCCATGTATTAGCATGTAATAGCACGCTATTCTTCTTAAGTTCAAATTCAAATACTGTGCATGGCAAATGTTATTTCTATTGGAAAAAGTACATTATTTTCCCTCTTGGAACCGGCAGAGAAGAGGCAAAGCAAGAGGGTCCACTCCCAAAAAGAGACAAATGGCTGTTGACCTTCATAAATCAGGCAGCGGTACAAAACAATGACCTTGATTTAATTCCTTCATAATTCCATCACCTTTAAACTCGAAGAAACCATGAATTAGGTCGAGCAAACCTGACGGTTCCAAGTGGGAAAATAATGTACTTCCTTTTTCCAATAGAAATAACATTTGCCATGCACAGTATTTTATAAATGGATAAGAGCTATTGATAAGGGCTATGTAAATGAGCAATCAGCTTGGAGAAGGGGATTGTAAATATATAGCAATTTTTTGAGATAATTTTTCCTTATGATCACTGGAGACGAATGTAAAACCAGCCATATGGAAGCAAACTGAAAATTATATCAACATGACATGTATTGCCACCCCTTTTCCACAGTGAAATAGGCTATAAATAGCTGTGCCGTTATTCAGAATATTAATTGTGTCCTCATAATTCTTGGATGAAATTTGGACACCCAAGCTATAGGCTTCTGTAGAGCTGAACACCGCCAGGGTTGTGGGTTCGATTCCCACGGGGGACTAGTATAAACATTTTTCTTTTTTTTTAAGTATGTAAGTCGCTCTGGATAAGAGCGTCTGCTAAATGACGTAAATGTAGTCAGATATCTAGGCTTAATATAAAGCATTATGAGTTATACATCTCTACCACTCAAATGCACAATACCATGAGAAAATAAACTGACAAAAACATTCATTTATCAATGTCATGGTAACAAAAGATGTCTTTATTCAATGGATATGTACAGCATGTCCCTGTATGAAAAGAGCAAGCCTTTCATGCAAGTGGGGGGGGTTGAGGTTTGAGGTTTTTCTTAAACAAACTCTCAAATTGATTTAGAAAGAAAACAATAGGACAGTAGTTTAGACCACGTGTTGAAAGAGGCAAAAAGGTACAAATCCAAAAACGTAAGTTAATGAATAATGATTCAGCCTTGGTACTGTCTGCAACAACAACAAAAATATGTATCAAGTTGCTTTTACAAATCAATCTTTTAAAGTGTGCCAAGGCATAAAATCCATAGATTTAAATATGGTGGGGGAAAATTCTTTAAACCAGAAACGTCCCTCCATTAAGACTTGGATCAACCAGCTAACAGAGGTCCTGGTGATGTCCCAAAGGAGAGGATTTTAATTTGATTTCAAACTGATTTTCTACTGGAAGAAATGTGTTGTGCTGTTGTGTTATACTGTGGAGAAAGTATACTGTGTTGTGCTATCAGTATGCTGTATTTGAAGCCCTAATTGTTGGTTGACACATGCAAAGTTAATTTCACATGAGTATTTCGTTAGTTGTAGTATTAGCAATTGCAAACGATTGACATTAAAAACACATAATTGTGACAAAATACAGAATAAAAAACCCTAGCATTTGGTAAAATAGAGACTTGAGGGAAAGATTAAGAGATTAAGCCCTTGATTACTGGCTCCAATCATAAACTGACCAACTAGAAGGACACCATGTACCACAGGGTCAGGCGAGATTAGGGAGAATAAAAATCCATTTTACAAACATAATAGAAACAGAAAAACAAAGCATTCTGATTTATCAGTCCTTATTGCCTCCCATTATCAAGAACGGTGTCTGCATCTCAAATGGCACCCTATTCCTCATCTAGCGCACTACTTTTGATTACAGGCACATAGGGCAACTAAATAGGGCTCTGGTTAAAAGTAGTGCACCACACAGGGAATAGGGTGACATTGAGACCCAGCCGATTATAATACCATCCTAAAAACCAACACCTAAGCGGAACGGGAGGGGATCATTCTTGGACTTTGGCTGCCTCGAAGTTCACAGCCAGTTTCCTGTGTTTCCTTTTGGAGGCGGAGCCGGGGGTGTGGCCTTGGCCCAAGGGGTTCTGGCGCGGCGTTTGGGGAGTGGATGGGGTCCCCGACGCCTGGGCAGTCTTTGGGGGTGTGGAGGGGGCCAGGGATAGGGAGGGTTGGGAGTAAGAAGGGGATTCGCTACCCCGGGCTTGGTTCATCGCCATGTGAGCCGTGTTGTAGAACTCCTGGGGCTTTTTGCCTGAGGACACGCGCTTCTTAGTTACCTGACAATAAAAGTAGGTTAGTGAGAGGCTAAGATGGTGTGTTACCATGGGAGCACAGACATATGCATGCACCCACACAAACAAATATAAGAGTTAATATCATGGTCATTTATCTGGGGTAATCCCAAAATATTATTCAACTGTTTCTTTCGGCCACATAAATGCATGCATAACTCTTTTGTTATGGTGATTTCATGTGAACTATAGAAACAGGTCCTGGGGCTCCTACCTGCAGAGGGACAAACTGGTTGTGTGAGCCGATGGGGACGGAGGGTGCCTGGGGCAGGGCGCCAGGGAAGGTGCCTCCGTAGAAGGGCTGGCCCTGGTGAGGCGGCAGGGGCATGCCCCAGTGGAGGGGACCATAACCCTGAGGAGGCATCAGCAGACCACCTGGAGGGAGAGAGAGAGAGTGAGACAGAGAGAGGGAAAGGGTTAGGTTCACATCCAGAATTAATTAGTGTCCAAAAACCGATCAAGATGAAAGGGCATTACTGCACCCAGAGGTCGTACAGTAACAGTACAGTATCAATATAGAAGTCCCACATGACGCCAGGGCTCACCTGATTGACCGAATACGTTAGGGATGGGTCCCATGGGCGGTCCCCTTATCTGTCCGACCCCAGAGAACAGAGGCGGAGGCAGGGGGAACCCAGAACCCACTGAATTCTGAAGGAGACAGAGAGAGGGGTTAGAAAACCCACAAATAGAGACACTGCTTAAATATACACATAACAAAAGGATAATGAGAAAAGAAAGAAACACATGCACACACACAGATCGTGCAGAGGTACAGTATGGAGACACACCACACTCACAAGGCGCTGCAGGGCGTAGAGAGCTGCCTTCTCTTTGGCTTCATTCTCAGACTGACACTGAGGACCGTGGACCAGCAGACCACTGGAGAGCTCCACCTGACACACCATCAGTCCCTGGGAGAGAGAGTATGAGTCTGCATTACTACGTGTGTGTGTGTGTGGATGTCTGCTACATTCGCGTGCATGTTACATGTCTGCATACGTGAGTAATGTGTGTCTGTATGCAAGTGTGTGTGTGCGCGTGTAACAAATGTGTGTGTCTCTGCCTCACCTGTCTGCTGCGTATGAAGGTGAAGTCAGGCGGGGCCATACCCAGGCCCATACAGATCCTGGTCAGCTCTGAGGCAACACTGGGGAACATTGAGGGCTGGGTGGCCTGCAGGGGAGGGACTGCTGCTGCTGGGGCGGCGGGTAACACCGAGTCTCCCATCCTCGCCGCTGAGTGGAAGAAGGAAGAAAAGGGAGGTGTGAGGAGGAGAGGGAGGATGAAGAACTGTTGTACAGTATCTCCTCTAAATCCCACATTTTGTTACGTTACAGCCTTATTCAAAAATGTATTAAATCTTATTTTTTTCCCTCAATCTACACACAATACCCCATTTCTGCAGCTTTGAAGGTCCCCAAGAACACAGTGGCCGCCATCATTCTTAAATGGAAGATGTTTGGAACCACCTGGCCAAACTGTGCAATCGGAGAAGGGCCTTGGTCAGAGTGGTGACCAAGAACACGATGGTCACTTTGACACAGCTCCCGAGTTCCTCTGTGGAGATGGGAGAACCTTCCAGAAGGACAACCATCTCTGCAGGACTAATCAGGCCTTTATGGTAGCCAATCTGCACCCTTGGCCAGCAAGAAAAATAATCTTTCACTGGAAAAGTATCTCCAGCTGCTTTTCTACGGTGGATTTTCCAATCTTGCTGCTCCGATCACTGGAAAAGTATCTCCAGTTGCTTTGTTACGGTGGATTTTTTTATCTTGCTGCTCCTACTCACTGCATACCGGGGTGTTGTGGCTCACATCAAAATAAATGGCGGTTTTCATGGTGTTGTTCACCTTGTTGACTTTACTGGACTCCAGAGAAAATGAACAGTGTTGCTTGGTGAGTGTGAGTGTATCAGAAAATGTGTTCTCCCCTCACTTTGGCATTCCGTTCGTGGGAACTCGTTCTCTCTTGAGCGATCTGAACGTCCAAGTGCCGATGCATTTGTTTCTGGATACGAACACTACAAACTTTTGTTGCTACCAATATCTAGAGGTTAAATGATTTTTTTGTGTTGTCTGGCAATTCGCCTACCTATTTTACTCTCAGTAGGTCTTACAAGAAAGATACGCCATGTAACGGTTTTAAACAGAGGTGCCTAGCTATTATTTTATTGTTAATATCTGGTAACGTGCAACCTAATCCTGGCCCTGATAGTCCTATGCTAGATCTTCAAACCCCCTCTGATTTTAAATCTAGATCTGGTCTTGGCATCTTTCATTTAAATGTACGTAGCCATTTGTCCAAAATTGATGGAGTTAGGGCTTGGGCTAAATCAACTGATGCGGATATAATTGTGTTTTCTGAAACCTGGCTCGGCAAGTCTGTCGTTGATAAAGATGTTTGTATACATGGATACAATGTATATCACACTGATAGAGTGATGAAAGGGGGTGGTGTAGCAATATATGTTAAGAGAAATTTCTGTGTAAAAGTGGAATTGTCTCAAACTATAAGTAAACAATTAGAATTTCTGGCCTTGCATATTAAGATTTCTAATGGGTTCTCTTTAACTGTGGTTGGCTGTTATAGACCCCCCTCTGCATCTGGGGATGAATATTCTTCTCTCATACACCTCGTCTAAACTTAACTATGGTGAAAATGTTTTTGTTGGTGATCTTAACTGGTGTTGGCTAAAGCCGGTGTCTGATGATTTTAAAATGTATTGTAATTCTATGAATTTTACCCAGTTGATAAACTCACCCAAATCTTAAATGTCCAGAAAAATCGACTAATTGATTTAATATTGACAAATGTGACCAAACTAATGGTGTTCTCCAAAGCCAGGAATAAACTATTAAATCTTCCATGCATTACTATCTGCCAGGGAAATGTGATCGAGGCAGTGACTTCGTATAAATATCTTGGAATTGTAATTGACGATGACCCGTCATTTAAATTGCATATACTGTAACTTGCCAAAAAACTAGAAATAAGGCTTGTTTCTCTTTTAAAGCCAGACAAAAACTTATTTTAGGAACTTTTATGCCTATACTTGACTATGGTGATATTTTTTATGTGAACGCCTCTGCTCAGTGTTTGAGATCTATTGACAGCCTTTACCATGGAGCATTGACTCACACACCATTGCACTTCAAATGCTGGGGTTGGATGGCCTTCATTAGCATCCCGTAGACTTAGTTATTGGTATACCTTTGTTTACAAAGCTATACTGAGTTTGTTGCCTTCTTATTTATGCTCTTTTATACAGAAGGAAATGTGGCGAGGACTGTCTTTGCTCACAGGACGTTGTTTTGCTTGCTGTACCAAATGTCATAACGAATTTAGGAAAAAGTGCTTTCATGTACTCTGCCGCATTAGCTTGGAACACCCTTCAAAATCGTTTGAAATTGAAAGAACTTGTCTCTCTTGGCATTTTTAAATCCTTGATGAAGGACCTTGAGGCGGATTCCTTTACTTGTCAATGTTGTTTTTTTTGCTATGTAAACATCTGTGGAATTATATTGTTTTATGTATTTACTGATGATATCTGTATTTGTTGTATTGTACTTGCAACTTTAATGTAATGACTTACTGCTGCCTGTTTTGGCCAGGACGCTCTTGGAAAAGAGATTTTTAATCTCAATGTGCCCTTCCTGGTTAAATAAGGGTTTAATAAAAATTATAATAAATAATAATGGTAGAGTTTCAACTCTCCTAGGCAATCAGCAATTAGTACAGGGAGGTGTGCTCTCCACCTCTGCTAGGCATTTAGCAATTATTGTTAGTTCTTCAGTCTCCCTGATTTCTCAGCAGCAGCTGTAAGTGGAGGTCGTGTCAGTGGCGGTTTAGTCACAAAACTAAGACCGTCGCCAAAACAAAGACGGTTCTGCCGAGTTGTACAAGGAAAGAGAGGGAGGCTCCATGCCACTCCTTCACTTGAGTATCTTACCTAGTTATTTATAGATTCTAATTTTGCTCCTTTGTCAACTATGTGTGTGTTTTCTATACAGATGCTCCCCACCCCTTGGCTGCAACCCTGCGTGCACAACCCATGTGGAATTCCGGGTCTCTGGCAGCGTTTGGAACTGCGAATCTGCAGTCAAGACCGCAGAGTTAATCTCAGCCTATGCTGCCCTTCAGTCCCTTTACTTTTTGGCCCTGACGGAGACATGGATCATCCCAGAGAACATTGCTACACCATTCTTCATATGACTGTTTTCTCTCATTGTCCGAGAGCATCTGGTCATCGCGGTGGTGGCACAGGTCTACCCATTTCTCCTAAGTGGAGATTTTCTCTTTTCACCTGTCCATCTCCTAATTTTAATTCCATGCTGTCACTGTCACTCGTCCACTCAAGCTTAACATTATTGTCATCTATCGCCCACCAGGTCCCATTGGAGAGTTCCTCAATGAGCTTGACACCTTGACACCCCAACATCTGCCTTCGATTCCTTTCTTTCCAACTCTCTCTTTCCCCTCCTTGCCTCACAAGGTAGGCAATATGCTTGACCTCATCTTTACTAGAGGCTGTTCGGCTATTAATCTCACTGCAAACCCCCTCCAGGTATCTGATCACGACTTAGTTTCCTTTTCTGTCTCCCTTTCCTTCAACCCTAACCACTCAACCCCTACCCAGATGGTTATGTGCCATCGCAATCTTCGGTCTCTCATCTCTTCTCTTCTATCCAATCATCTCTCCCTTCTGCTAAATCCTTCTCCCTTCTGTCTTGTTAAAGACATCCGCTACTCATTCACTCAGCCTATTGATGACATCCTGCAACTAGTGAGGTCTGGCCGCCCGACAACCAGCCTGCCTGACCCCATCCCCTCCACCTGACGACCACCTATTCCTCATTTCCCTCAACCCTGACCACTGGCTGCGTCCCCTGTGACTTCAAAATGGCCAGAGTTGTTCCCCTCCTAAAAAAACCAACACTGTATCCCTTCTTTGAGCATGCTGTCTCGGACCAACTCTCTCGCTATCTCTCAGAACCATCTTCTTGACCCTAACCAGTCAGGCTTCAGGACGGGTCACTCAACCGAGACTGCTCTTCTGTGTCACGAAGGCTCTCTGCACTGCCAAAGCTGACTCTCTCTCCTCTGTTCTCATCCTCCTAGATCTATCCACTGCCTTTGACAACGTCTGCACCACATACTCTCACTACTTGTGTCCCCCAGGGCTCGGTTCTAGGCCCTCTACTCTTCTCTCTATACACAAAGTCACTCGGCTCCGTCATATCCTCACATGGTCCTATCATTGCTATGCGGATGACACTAAACTACTTTTCTTGTTCCCTCCTGACACCCAGGCGGCGACACGGATCTCTGCGTACCTGACAGCTATGAATGTCGGTCCACCACCTCAAGCTCAGAACTTCTCAAAAGACCTCTCCATCACAGTTGACAACTCCATAGTGTCATTCTCGCAGAGTGCAAATAACTTTGGCATGACACTGGACAACACCCTGTCGTTCTCTGCAAACATCAAAGCAGTGACCCGCTCCTGCAGGTTCATGCTCTACAACATCCGTAGAGTACGATCCTACCTCACAAAGGAAGCGGTGCAGGTCCTAATCAAGGCAATTGTCCTCTCCCGTCTGGACTACTGCAACTCGCTATTTGTGCCATCAAACCCCTGCATCTTATCCAGAACGCAGCAGGCCACCTGGTTTTCAACCTTCCCAAGTTCTCACATGTCACCCCGCTCCTCAGCACACTCCACTGGCTTCCAGTTGAAACTCACATCCACTACAAGACCATGGTGCTTACCTACGGAGCAGCAAGAGGAACTGCCCCTCCCTACCTATGCTCAAACCCTACACCCCAACCCGAGCAAGCATTTGGGGGTTCTGCTACCTCAGGTCTCTTGGCCCTCCCACCATTACGGGAGGGCAGCTCCCGCTCAAACCAGTCCAAGCTCTTCCCTGTCCTGGCACCGCAATGGTGGAACCAGCTTCCCCCTGAAGCTAGGACAGCAGAGTCCCTGCCCATCTTCCGAAAATATCTGAAACCCTACCTCTTCAAAACGTATCCTAAAATAATACCTCCTCACTTCGACCACCCAAAAAACTAATTAATAAAACAAATAACACTTAACCAGCACTTGCACTTGACCCCCACCACACCTTCTAGCTTTCTATGCCTGTGATATGTGGTTGTCCCACCTAGCCATCTTAAGATGAATGCACTAAGTCGCTCTGGATAAGAGCATCTGCTAAATGACTAAAATGTCATGTAAATGTGGTGTAAAGCTCGCCACCATTGGACTCTGGAGCAGTAGAAACACGTTCTCTTGAGTGATGAATCACGCTTCACCATCTGGCAGTCTGACGGACTAATGTGGGTTTGGTGGACGACAGGAGAACGCTACCCGCCCCAAAGCATAGTGCCAACTGTAAAGTTTGGTGGAGGAGGAACAATGTCCTGGTGCTGTTTTTCATGGTTCGGGCTATAGGCCCCTTAGTTCAAGTGAAGGGAAATCTTAACGCTACAGCATACAATGCCCCCAAGCACAAAGCGAAGTCCATACATAAATGGTTTGTCGAGATTGGTGTGGAAGAACTTGACTGGCCAGCACAGAGCCTTGACACCTTTGAGATTAATTGGATCACCGACTGTGAGCCAGGCCTAATCGCCCAACATCAGTGCCTGACCTCACGAATGCTTGTGGCTGAATGGAAGCAAGTCCCCGCAGCAATGTTCCAACATCTAGTGGAAAGCCTTCCCAGAAGAGCGGAGGCTGTTATAGAAGCAAAGAGTGGACCAACTCCATATTAACAACAAATGATTTTGGAATGAGATGTTCGACAAGCAGGTGTCCATATACTTTTGTTCATGTAGTGTATATTGGTATCAGTAAGTTGTCACCTCAAAAAACCCATATCGGTCGGGCGGGCTCTACTGAACATGTAGCTCACCCAGTTTCTTGGTGGGTCGTCTCCTGTTATGCTGCTGTGTGTTGAATGAGGCAGGACTAGTGGAGTCAGAGGCAGCTCCAATGTTCAGCATCTCCTTCAGGGCCAGAGTCCCCTTCTACACACAGGAGAACAACCAATTACAATTAGCCAACTGACCATACCTAACCAATCACAACAGGACTACTACAACCAACCACAAGGGAAGGAGCAGAAACTTCTAATTTAAAAGAGTTTGAAATGGGCCACTATCGCGTAACACCAACCAGTACTCACCATAGCAAATGACTGCGGAGAAAGAGGCTCCTCTGATTGACTCGTGAGCTCTTTGGCTGGAGGGGGTGGAGTTGGCTCGTTGCCCTTGGAGATTTTCAGGTTGGCGATCAACTCCTCGAACTCTGTCTGCTGGAGACAAGTGGGTAAGATTTTGTGTGACTGTCTGTGTACCTTCTTTGTAGCGTTCTGAGTGAGAAACAGAGAGTTGACATCTTCATTTCTCTTGAGGAGTCGGATACTTCCTCCTGGACCCTATAAAACAACATTGAGTTTAACACACACACACACGCACGCACCTCATTCTCCCTCACAGAAGTCATACTTGCACATTGAGATCTTCCAACCAAAATAATACAATTGTACTCAATATGAATCATTGAGTTGTATTAGTTGGTCTACACTTAGAGCCTTCCACTTGTAATAACCAACCATACACTGAAATCTGCTTTTGCAAAGTGCATTTTATTGACTAGTTTCAATTCATTTGTAGTCCTTATTCCTGGCTATGCTGACTGCTGAGGATGAGGATTCTGGTCTGCTATTGGTCTACAGCTGTGGGCGATGGTAGTTGTAATTCTCCACTTTCTGAGCTGCTGGGATCTGCAGTCTCCAGAGGGAGAGTGGTCTGACAGGGAAACGGCCTCAGAGGTGTAAGGTAGTTTATGTAATGATTGTTGCGCTAAAACACTTTTACTGAAGACTTTTCACTTGGATCACTAGGTTTACATAAGCAACTATAGTGCAAGTACTTTAGTTATACAGTCTGCAAAACTGCATTCTTATCAAGAGACAGGATGCAGATACTGAGTGTCAGAGTTAAAGAGATAAGGGTACCTTTGCATGGCAGGTTAGAGCTAAAGTAATGTAATGTAGTGTTTCTAACCTGCTGTCCAGACAAACACTGATCTGAGGTCAGACTCTAAAGTCACGATCAAAGGGGTGTAAAGTTAAATGGTTAGGTGTTAGGGGTGAAGGGACAGAGGGGTTTCAAGTTCAAAGGTTAGGGTTAGATAGAGTGGTTACTCACAGGTTTGGGAGGTTGATGTTGTTGACTCTGGGGTTGGTTCCTGCCTTGTTGCCCCTGGAACTGCCCTTCCTGTCCGGGAGACCCTGTACCCCAGGCAGACTTACCCGACTGGGGACGGACACACAGAGAGATGAGGTCAGGTGACACAGCCAGGAACAAGGTTGATCACAATGCAAGTATGGTGACACTGGTACAAACTTATGAATGGACTCGCATTGTTTTGTTGCCAGTGAGCTGGTGGTTTCTGGGGCATTCCAGAGCTCTGCAGAGACTGCCACACATTATTAAACTCCTCATCTTTACTCTGCAGTCACAGACAGAGAGACAGAGACAGAGAGAGACACACACACAAACACAGAGGTTATACATAAGGTATTGTATACAGTAAATGCAACACAAACACACAGAGAGAGCAAACACACACGCTTACCTTAGGTTGCTGTTTCTGGCTGGCTTTGTGTGCAGAGTATTTGTTGCCCTGAGTGTCTGTCCTGAGAATGTTCTGTCTGCCGTTCTGCTGCTGAGCGACACAGAGCGAGAGAGGGAAAGGTTGACATCAAGACAGAGGGAGGAACACAGAGAATATTAAGCAAATGTGAGAAAAGGAGATAAAACGTTGGAGGCTATTCGTCTTGATCTATGCTGGTTACTCTGGGAGTGGTTAGGCCAGTATTTTTTGAGTGGTGTGCACGAGAGTACATGCTCTACTCCAGCCCAACCTGTGTGGATATGAAGGGTGATCGCGGTGAGTGGTTGAGCCCGACCAGCTGTCCTTTGTTGTGTTGGTGGGAGGAC